>ONZH01027003.1:0-11835 GCA_900303285.1 Rhinella marina | reverse complement strand
GAGGTGGAGACACATGAGCAAAATGAGATGGAGATATAAAGGAAAAGTGAGAGAGAGAGAAGAGACAAGTAAAGTGGAGAGAGAAAAGAAAAGTGAGGTGGAGACAGAAAAGTGAGATGGAGAGAAAAGAAAATGAGGTGGAGAGAGATTAGCAAAGTGAGGTGGAGACAAGAGAAACATGAGGAGCATAGAAGAGAAATGTGAGGTGGAGAGAGACACGGAAAGTGAGCTGAAGAGACACAAAAGAAAAGTGAGGTGGAGAGAAGAAAAACTTAAGGTAGAGAGGGAAGAGTAAAATAAGGTGGTGAAAGACGAGTGAGTGAGGTGCTGAGAAAAGAGCAAAGTGAGGAGAAGAGAAACGTGAGGTGGAACGAGATGGAGAGAGGCAAGCAAAGTAAGGTGGAGACAGAAAAGAAAAGTGAGGTGGAGGGAAGAGAAATGTGAGGTGGAGAGAGATGAGCAATGAGCAAAGTGAGGTAGAGAGAAGAGCATAAAAGAGTAATGTGAGGTGGAGAGAGAAAAGGAAAGTGAGGTGGAGAGAGAAAAAGGAAAAAGTGAGGTGGAGAGAGAAAAGGAAAGTGAGCTGGAGAGAAAAAGAAAAGTGAGGTGGAGAGAGAAAAGGAAAGTGAGAGAAGAGAGAAAGTGAGGTGGAGGGAGAAAAGAAAGTGAAGGAGAAGAGAAGAAAAGTGAGGTGGAGAGAGAAAAGAAAAGTGAGGAGAAGAGAAGAAAAAGTGAGGTGGAGAGAGAAAGAAAAGTGAGGAGAAGAGAAGAAAAGTGAGGTGGAGAGAGAAAAGAAAAGTGAGTAGAAAAGAGAAAAAGAAAGGAAAGAAGAGAAAAGTGAGGTGGGAGAGAGAAGAAAAGAAATGTGAGGTGGAGAGAGAAAAGAGAAAGTGAGGAGAGAGAAAAGAAAGTGAAAAGGTGAGAGAAAAGAAAAGTGAGAGAGAAAAAGAAGTGAAGGTGAGAGAAGAGAAAAGGAAAGTGAGGAGAGAGAAGAAAAGTGAGAGAGAAAAGAAAAGAGAAGAGAAGAAAAGTGAGGTGGAGAGAGAAAAGTGAGGATAAAAGAAAAAGACGTGAGAGGAAAAAGAGTGAGAGAAGAAAAGTGAGGTGGAGAAAAGGAGAAAAGAAAAAGTGAGGATAAGAGAAGAAAAGTGAGGTGAGAGAGAGAGAAAGGAAGTGAGTGAGGAGAAAAAGAGAAGAAAAGTGAGGTGGAGAGGAGAAAAGAAAAAGTGAGGAGAAGAGAGAAGAAAGTGAGGTGGAGAGAAAAAAAAGAGAGAGAGAAAGAAGAAAAGTGAGGGAAGAAAAGAAAAGAGTGAAAAGAAGAAAAGTGAGGTGGAGAGAGAAAAGAAAGGTGAGAGAAGAGAAGAAAAGTGAGGTGGAGAGAGAAAGAGGAAAGTGAGGAGAGAGAAGAAAAGTGAGGTGAGGTGAGAAAAGAAAAGTGAGGAGAAGAAGAAATGTGAGGTGGAGACACATGAGCAAAAAGGTGAGATAGAAGGAGAGTAAAGTGAAGAGGAAAAGTGAAGAGGTGGAGGAGAGAAGAGAGAAGAGAGTGAAGAGGAAAGTGAAGAGAGAGAGAAAAAGAAAAAGTGAGGGAGAGAGAAAAGGAAAGTGGAAGAGAGAAAAGTGAGAGAGAAGAAGAAGGAAGAAAGTGAAAAGGTGAGAGGAGAAAAGAAAAGTGAGAAGAGAAGAAAAGTAGTGAGGTGGAGAGAGAAAAGGAAAGTGAGAGAAAGTGAGGTGAGAAAAGAGAAAGTGAAGAAGAGAAGAAAAGTGAGGTGAGAGAGAGAAAAGAAAACGTGAGGAGAGGAGAGAAAGAAAAGTGAAGTGAGAGAGAGAAAAGAGAAAGAAAAGTGAGGAGAAGAGAAGAAAAGTGAGGTGAGGAGAGAGAAAAGAAAAGTGGAGAAGAGAGAAGAAAAAGTGAGAGAGAGAAGAAAGAGTGAGGAGAAGAGAAGAAAAGTGAGGTGGAGAGAGAAAAGAAAAGTGAGGAGAAGAGAAGAAAGTGAGGTGGAGAGAGAAAAAAAAGTGAGGAGAAGAGAAGAAAAGTGAGGTGGAGGGAGAAAGAAAAACTGAGGATAAGAGAGGAAAATAGTGAGGTGGAGAGAGAAAAGGAAAGTGAGGAGAAGAGAGAGAAGAAAAGTGAGGTGGAGGGAGAAAAGAAAAGTGAGGAGAAGAGAAGAAAAGTGAGGTGGAGAGAAGAAAAGGAAAGTGAGAAGAGAAGAAAAGTTGAGGTTGGGAGAGAGAAAAGAAACGTGAGGAGAAGAGAAGAAAAGTGAGGTGGAGGGAGAAAGAAAAGTGAGGAGAAGAGAAGAAAAGTGAGGTGGAGAGAGAAAAGGAAAGTGAGGAGAAGAGAAGAAAGTGAGGTGGAGGGAGAAAAGAAAAGTGAGGATAGAGAAGAAAGTGAGGTGGAGAGAGAAAAGGAAAAGTGAGGAGAAGAGAAGAAAAGTGAGGTGGAGAGAGAAAAGAAACGTGAGGAGAAGAGAAGAAAAGTGAGGTGGAGGGAGAAAAGAAAAGTGAGGAGAAGAGAAGAAAAGTGAGGTGGAGAGAGAAAAGGAAAGTGAGGAGAAGAGAGAAAAGTGAGGTGGAGAGAGAAAAGAAACGTGAGGAGAAGAGAAGAAAAGTGAGGTGGAGGGAGAAAAGAAAAGTGAGGATAAGAGAAGAAAAGTGAGGTGGAGAGAGAAAAGAAACGTGAGGAGAAAGAGAAGAAAAGTGAGGTGGAGGGAGAAAAGAAAAGTGAGGAGAAGAGAAGAAAAGTGAGGTGGGAAGAGAAAAGAAACGTGGAGGAGAAGAGAAGAAAAGTGAGGTGGAGGGAGAAAGAAAAGTGAGGATAAGAGAAGAACAAGAGAGGTGGAGAGAGAAAGGAAAGTGAGGAGAAGAGAAGAAAAGTGAGGTGGAGAGAGAAAGAAACATGAGGAGAAGAGAAGAAATGTGAGGTGGAGACACATGAGCAAAATGAGATGGAGATATAAAGGAAAAGTGAGGTGGAGGGAGAAGAGCAAAGTGAGGTGAAGAAATAAAAGGAAAGTGAGGTGGAGAGAAAAGCAACATGTTGAGAAAGAAAACATATGAATCATATGATATGATAGAGAAAACCTATGTAAACTGTGAAAACTCACTGTACAGTGAGCGCCCCCTAGTGTAGTGACCATTTATATCATTCATAGAACAAGTTGTCTGGTGGCGGCTGATTAGAGGAGAAAGCAGCGGCTCCTCTTCCTATTAGAGTTCCACTTCTTCTACAAAACAAGGGTTGAAGGGTCTTCATTCTTCTGAGAAGGGACCCCAACTATTAGATATTTATCACATAACCTATTGATTTAATATACCCCTTGATTAGAGAATGGACATGATTTTATGTCTTAAATAATGGACAATCCCTTTAATTTGTCACCCAGTCTTTGAATATAGACACACAGGTAACGTGACACACAGATCACAGAGAAATAAGAAAATCCAAAAACGAAACAGAAAATGTCCATTTTAATTTTCAGAAATTTCAATCATTTATTTTTTTTATATAAAGTTTTTAATTTTTAATTATTCTGTCTTCCAGTTCCACAATTTAAGAGGGTGAATACTTTTTCAATGTGTACAGAATTTAACATGTTACTGTGTCTATAGTTGTAGCTTATAATAGTACAGCAGTGTTTTATCTAAAAGAAAGTGGTTCCTCCCATTACAGCTCCCCTAGTGGTGGTACATAGTGGTATGATCCGTCGATACAAAGCAGTCATTTTATTTTCTCCCCAAAAAGACCATCAACTCCACATTACACATTGAGCTCTGTCCTTCATCTCTACTGTAAAGGACTATTTTGGTGGTCTCCATTTATACACACTACTCACCGTCTACGCTCTGCTCTGTGCCGCCCAAATTGCCTTTAATTTCCAGTAGCCATTGTTTGCAATATTTTGGCAGTGGCGGTTTCTCTGTCTGGATAATCTTCCTTATCTGGTCTTGCTTGCGTTTCTGCACCAAAATCTAAGCTTTCTGCTCCTTGTGCTGAGCTGTGAGAACAGAAATCCTCAGAAAACCTCGTCATTAGGTAAATAGTACGGATTGTGGAAAATCCTGTGCTGAATAGTTTCATAATTTACAGGGCTCAGAGCTTCAGTTTAGTTTTCTGAGACAAAATTCCAAATCCCCTGCCAAGACTTAGAGATCATGATAAAATAATATCTGCCTGAAGCCACCACCAGGGGGAGCTCACTGTAATGATTGAGTTCTATGGAACTACAGTGCCTACAAGTAGTATTCAACCCCCTGCAGATTTAGCTGGTTTGATAAGATGCAAATAAGTTAGAGCCTTCAAACTTCAAACAAGAGCAGGATTTATTAACAGATGCATAAATCTTACAAACCAAAAAGTTATGTTGCTCAGTTAAATTTTAATAAATTTTAAACATAAAAGTGTGGGTCAATTATTATTCAACCCCTCAAACCACCAGAATTCTGTTTGGTTCCCCTAAAGTATTAAGAAGTAGTTCAGGCACAAAGAACAATGAGCTTCACATGTTTTGATTAATTATCTGTTTTTCCAGCCTTTTCTGACTATTTAAGACCCTCCCCAAACTTGTGAACAGCACTCATACATGGTCAACATGGGAAAGACAAAGGAGCATTCCAAGGCCATCAGAGACAAGATCGTGGAGGGTCACAAGGCTGGCAAGGGGTACAAAACCCTTTCCAAGGAGTTGGGCCTACCTGTCTCCACTGTTGGGAGCATCATCCGGAAGTGGAAGGCTTATGGAACTACTGTTAGCCTTCCACGGCCTGGACAGCCTTTGAAAGTTTCCTCCCGTGCCGAGGCCAGGCTTGTCCGAAGAGTCAAGGCTAACCCGAGGACAACAAGGAAGGAGCTCCGGGAAGATCTCATGGCAGTGGGGACATTGGTTTTAGTCAATACCATAAGTAACGTACTCCACCGCAATGGTCTCCGTTCCAGATGAGCCCGTAAGGTACCTTTACTTTCAAAGCGTCATGTCAAGGCTCGTTTACAGTTTGCTCATGATCACTTGCAGGACTCTGAGACAGACTGGTTCAAGGTTCTCTGGTCTGATGAGACCAAGATCGAGATCTTTGGTGCCAACCACACACGTGACGTTTGGAGACTGGATGGCACTGCATACGACCCCAAGAATACCATCCCTACAGTCAAGCATGGTGGTGGCAGCATCATGCTGTGGGGTTGCTTCTCAGCCAAGGGGCCTGGCCATCTGGTCCGCATCCATGGGAAGATGGATAGCACGGCCTACCTGGAGATTTTGGCGAAGAACCTCCGCTCCTCCATCAAGGATCTTAAGATGGGTCGTCATTTCATCTTCCAACAAGACAACGACCCAAAGCACACAGCCAAGAAAACCAAGGCCTGGTTCAAGAGGGAAAAAATCAAGGTGTTGCAGTGGCCTAGTCAGTCTCCTGACCTTAACCCAATTGAAAACTTGTGGAAGGAGCTTAAGATTAAAGTCCACATGAGACACCCAAAGAACGTAGATAACTTGGAGAAGATCTGCATGGAGGAGTGGGCCAAGATAACTCCAGAGACCTGTGCCGGCCTGATCAGGTCTTATAAAAGACGATTATTAGCTGTAATTGCAAACAAGGGTTATTCCACAAAATATTAAACCTAGGGGTTGAGTAATAATTGACCCACACTTTTATGTTTAAAATTTATTAAAATTTAACTGAGCAACATAACTTTTTGGTTTGTAAGATTTATGCATCTGTTAATAAATCCTGCTCTTGTTTGAAGTTTGAAGGCTCTAACTTATTTGCATCTTATCAAACCAGCTAAATCTGCAGGGGGTTGAATACTACTTGTAGGCACTGTATATAAATCAATGTGCAGTGAGCTCATCCTTGTCGTGAAAGATGGGATTCTTACCCTATATGAAGGGGAGCTGGGGATTTGGCACTCTGTGAAAGGGAACTGATGAAGATCATATTATGAAATGACCCAAAACAGAATTGTGAACATATTTACAGACATTACTTATCAACTTGCTTGGACATGATGGCTGCTGTGTATTGTCTGCTAAAGTTCGACCATGTTATCCACGATGGTCACGTTATCCCAGATCGGACTAAAATCTTTAAGCCATGCTGTCAGCACCCGATGGATCAAGAGAGAGACTTTCTGTAACAACTTGTGTTATCTATGTGGAGGGAGGACTGTACCACATTCATGTCTGGGAGGAGGGGAGGGGGGGGGGTCTTGTATACTCACTGTTCACTCCACTCCATGGTTTCACTGCTGAAGCAGCAGAAAAATTGTCTCTCCTGAATCTAAGAAAGAAAAGAAGAATATCCAAGTATGAGGTTGTCAGGAGAAAACAGTCTTGTGATATAAGTGGTGGTTGGTGGTCACAGATTAGACAGGCTGGAGGATGGACATGGGCCCCACTCTTGTAGTACCTCTTTCACAAAGACAGGACGCTGGATGATTGATCATCAAGCAACACGCCAGGGACAGTAAAGCAGTTTATGGGTGTAGTGAAATCTATAAATATCCCTGTAAGAGAAGAAATACTATCTACAGTTGTCAGCCTCAGCTACTTGATGGAGGTCACCATCAACCATGCTCTATTAGTCATGAGCCATATGTCATAACAGGGAATAGCAAAGTAAGTGGGGGCAAAAATTCACAAAAACCTGTACCTTTGTGGCCGGGTCTCCCCTCTGCTGCTGATGGAGGAAATAAAAAGAGATAAGAAACAAGTAAGACATCATAGTAACATGCCTGGAAAGGAAGTGAAGGATCCTCCATCTTAAAGGGAGGCTGAGAGAGACACTGAGGGCCTGTGTGAGGAAAGAATCCATAAACATCCAGGTGTGGGAGCATCCTTCAGTGACCAGAGCTGCAGCCAAGTGAAGCTGATCATGTCCAGAGGAAGGAGGATTGCTGCCAGGAATGCTGATGAGAGCTGGGGAGCAAAGCAACATACACTGTGGTACAACACACGTGTTGGAGAAGGCTTTTGTTCGATTCACAGTCACCAGCTGATGCAGAGCAGACCCGGGTCGGTAAAACTGATCATGAACATACCTCAGTACAGTATTGGCACCTAGGATCCTAGAGACTAAGACCAGGCCTGTAGTTAGTTAGATAGGTTTTCTGTTTGTGTCAGGCCACAAGGATTGTTAACTGTTCATTACAAGGACTTCTCAGTTACAGTTCACACCGGAGAGCTGATAAGCTGCACCACAAAGTCAAGCTAGGCTGGCGTCTACTCAGAAGAAACACTAAGGCATGTGCTACATGACGAGTTACTGGAGGGGGAATCCTATAGACTATAATAAGATTGTAAGCCGTTGTTCTGTACCGCAGGCTAGCCCACACCACGCACCCAAACAGTTGTTCTTGATTTTAGGGTAATAACAGGTAAGGTGTGGCTGGTTTAGTTCAGCCCACCAGCAGGTAAATTACCGCTTTTACCTCCAGCATCCACCGGAGGGCGCCACGCTGTGCAGCACAAGGGTCTCAGCCGTCTGGCTGGGTGTATGTACATTTAATTGTGTGTTACAAGCATTTGCGGTCGTGCCCATTACCACGTTTAAATAAAATTCTGTTTTGACAAAAATCGGTGTTGGAGTTTCTTTCCTGGTCCGTGACTTCGCTGTATCCTGGGGATCACACCCCGGTACATGGCTTACACTTGTCCACAAAACAGACAACAATAGGACATGTTCTATGTTTTGTTGGGCAACATACGTACGGATGCAGGCAGCACATGAGTATGCTGTCTGCATCTTTTGCAGCCCCAGTGAGATGAATAGGTCCGCATACAATCTGCAAAAATCACGGATGAGATGCGGATCACAACCACGGGCATGTGCATGAGCACTAATACAAAGACGTCTGGCCTCATTCACTGCTGGGCGACTTGCGAAATACTGACAGGCGAATCAATTACTTCAGTCTCAAAAACAGGCGAGATTGATAAACGTGCCTCATCGTTCCTGTAGGTTTAGTCCTGCGCTCCGCCCTCCGTATTATCTCACACAGCGCTCACTGTCCTTTCTACTGATCACGAGAAATAGAAGTTTCAAAGTTTCGTTTCTTCAGTGGAATAGAACGGTTTCTGGTAATATGTCCGGAAACTGCGGTAACACTGACATCCTGTATCAGAGCAAAACAAACGCCTACGTGTATCTGAGCCTCCTGGGAATATCAGAGAGGAGGAATCTGCAGAGACCAGGCACAAGTAATAATGATACCTTCACTGAGAGGAAACTGAGAAGCCACCTTTATTATGGCCATTAATGTACAGAATGTCCTCAGGATATGGAAAAAACAAAAACATAAAAGATCATAAAAACAATAAAGAAAGAAAAGGGAAATCATTTCCCATCTTTATATATGTACAGCCCAATGATTGTAAGTAGAGATGAGGGAACCCAAACTGCAAAGTTCGGGTTCATACCGAACTTTGCAAGTTTGGGTAACCGGACCCGGATTTCGGTGTTCGGGTGATTTGAAAATAATAGCATTCTTAAGACAGAATGCTAAATAAAATGGCCATTCAGGGGTTAAAAATAATTTAAAAAAAACCTCACCCCATCCACTTGATCGCGCAGCCGGTGTCTTCTTCTTTCTGCAGGACCTGCGATAACCCCTGAATGGCCATTTTATTTAGCATTCTGTCTTAAAGGGATATTCCTATCTTAGACAATGGGGGCAGATCGCTAGGATATGCCCCCATTGTCTGATAGGTACGGGTCCCAGCGGTGGGAAATGAACGGCCCTCCATGCAGCCGCCCTCCATTCATTTCTATAGGGCCGCTGAAAGTAGCTGAGCACTGGCTCGGCTATTTCCGTCGGCTACATAGAAATGAATGGGAGCAGTGGCCGCGCAGGCGCAGTATGCTCCCACCCAATTCTATGGAAGCAGCAGGGCGGGAGACCTGGGGTCCTCCAGGCGCAGCGCTCCCCCCTCCGATCTCGATATAGGTGTGGGTCCCAGCGTTGGGACCCGCACCTATAAGACAATGGGGGCAGGTGGAGGGAGAAAAGAAATGTGAGGAGAAGAGAAGAAAAGTGAAGTGGACAGAGAAAAGGAAAGTGAGGAGAAGAGAAGAAATGTGAGGTGGAGAGAGAAAAGGAAAGTGAGGAGAAGAGAAGAAAAGTGAGGTGGAGAGAGAAAAGAAAAGTGAGGAGAAGAGAAGAAAAGTGAGGTGGAGAGAGAAAAGAAAAGTGAGGAGAAGAGAAGAAAGTGAGGTGGAGAGAGAAAAGGAAAGTGAGGTGGAGAGGGAAAAGGAAAGTGAGCTGGAGAGAAAAAAGAAAAGTGAGGTGGAGAGAGAAAAGGAAAGTGAGGAGAAGAGAAGAAAAGTGAGGTGGAGAGAGAAAAGAAAAGTGAGGAGAAGAGAAGAAAAGTGAGGTGGCGAGAGAAAAGGAAAGTGAGGAGAAGAGAAGAAAAGTGAGGTGGAGGGAGAAAAGAAAAGTGAGGATAAGATAAGAAAAGTGAGGTGGAGAGAGAAAAGGAAAGTGAGGAGAAGAGAAGAAAAGTGAGGTGGAGAGAGAAAAGAAACGTGAGGAGAAGAGAAGAAATGTGAGGTGGAGACACATGAGCAAAATGAGATGGAGATATAAAGGAAAAGTGAGGTGGAGGGAGAAGAGCAAAGTGAGGTGAAGAAATAAAAGGAAAGTGAGGTGGAGAGAAAAGCAACATGTTGAGAAAGAAAACATATGAATCATATGATATGATAGAGAAAACCTATGTAAACTGTGAAAACTCACTGTACAGTGAGCGCCCCCTAGTGTAGTGACCATTTATATCATTCATAGAACAAGTTGTCTGGTGGCGGCTGATTAGAGGAGAAAGCAGCGGCTCCTCTTCCTATTAGAGTTCCACTTCTTCTACAAAACAAGGGTTGAAGGGTCTTCATTCTTCTGAGAAGGGACCCCAACTATTAGATATTTATCACATAACCTATTGATTTAATATACCCCTTGATTAGAGAATGGACATGATTTTATGTCTTAAATAATGGACAATCCCTTTAATTTGTCACCCAGTCTTTGAATATAGACACACAGGTAACGTGACACACAGATCACAGAGAAATAAGAAAATCCAAAAACGAAACAGAAAATGTCCATTTTAATTTTCAGAAATTTCAATCATTTATTTTTTTTATATAAAGTTTTTAATTTTTAATTATTCTGTCTTCCAGTTCCACAATTTAAGAGGGTGAATACTTTTTCAATGTGTACAGAATTTAACATGTTACTGTGTCTATAGTTGTAGCTTATAATAGTACAGCAGTGTTTTATCTAAAAGAAAGTGGTTCCTCCCATTACAGCTCCCCTAGTGGTGGTACATAGTGGTATGATCCGTCGATACAAAGCAGTCATTTTATTTTCTCCCCAAAAAGACCATCAACTCCACATTACACATTGAGCTCTGTCCTTCATCTCTACTGTAAAGGACTATTTTGGTGGTCTCCATTTATACACACTACTCACCGTCTACTCTCTGCTCTGTGCCGCCCAAATTGCCTTTAATTTCCAGTAGCCATTGTTTGCATCATCTTGGCAGTGGCGGTTTCTCTGTCTGGATAATCTTCCTTATCTGGTCTTGCTTGCGTTTCTGCACCAAAATCTGAGCTTTCTGCTCCTTGTGCTGAGCTGTGAGAACAGAAATCCTCAGAAAACCTCGTCATTAGGTAAATAGTATGGATTGTGGAAAATCCTGTGCTGAATAGTTTCATAATTTATAGGGCTCAGAGCTTCAGTTTAGTTTTCTGAGACAAAATTCCAAATCCCCTGCCAAGACTTAGAGATCATGATAAAATAATATCTGCCTGAAGCCACCACCAGGGGGAGCTCACTGTAATGATTGAGTTCTATGGAACTACAGTATATAAATCAATGTGCAGTGAGCTCATCCTTGTCGTGAAAGATGGGATTCTTACCCTATATGAAGGGGAGCTGGGGATTTGGCACTCTGTGAAAGGGAACTGATGAAGATCATATTATGAAATGACCCAAAACAGAATTGTGAACATATTTACAGACATTACTTATCAACTTGCTTGGACATGATGGCTGCTGTGTATTGTCTGCTAAAGTTCGACCATGTTATCCACGATGGTCACGTTATCCCAGATCGGACTAAAATCTTTAAGCCGTGCTGTCAGCACCCGATGGATCAAGAGAGAGACTTTCTGTAACAACTTGTGTTATCTATGTGGAGGGAGGACTGTACCACATTTATGTCTGGGAGGAGGGGAGGGGGGGGGTCTTGTATACTCACTGTTCACTCCACTCCATGGTTTCACTGCTGAAGCAGCAGAAAAATTGTCTCTCAGGAATCTAAGAAAGAAAAGAAGAATATCCAAGTATGAGGTTGTCAGGAGAAAACAGTCTTGTGATATAAGTGGTGGTTGGTGGTCACAGATTAGACAGGCTGGAGGATGGACATGGGCCCCACTCTTGTAGTACCTCTTTCACAAAGACAGGACCCTGGATGATTGATCATCAAGCAACACGCCAGGGACAGTAAAGCAGTTTATGGGTGTAGTGAAATCTATAAATATCCCTGTAAGAGAAGAAATACTATCTCATACCTCCCAACTTTTGAAAATTGCAAAGAGGGACAATGTGTGCGGCGCACATCACGGCAGTTTTTTTCATACTAGGCCACACCTCTAACTCCGCCCAAAGCATAATTACTAGAGCCCCTGCGGCAATTTTTTTCTTGCGCTTCATTGTTCATATAAATATTAGCACATAAATCATCAGATTATAGATATTTTAAGGTCCAAATTGCACCAAATAATAAAGTTCTGGTCTAATTTATAGGTATAGACACTTTAGTAAGGAGCAATTTAGTAAATTTATTA
>ONZH01027002.1:0-33062 GCA_900303285.1 Rhinella marina | reverse complement strand
AACTATCGTAGACCTAACTCACACCCTGTTAACGGTGGCTATTTAGACTGCGACCCAGACAAAAGTCGCACAGAGATTTTTAGGGATCAAGCTATATATGTGACAGGCAGCAAATGACTTGGTTGTATTCAGTGACGTACAGAAAGTGTCACCTGGACAGAAAATACAGATTGGAGTGAGTCTGCTGAACTGTGACACACAGAAAGGTTACACGCAGCTGTGTGAAATGGATTTGTATCACTGAGCTAAAACAACAAATACAACTAATTTTTTTTATATATTTTGTTTTATATATTTTTTTGTAGTTTTGTTTTTTTGGGAACGTGATGTGCAGGAACTATCGTAGACCTAACTCACACCCTGTTAACGGTGGCTATTTAGACTGCGACCCAGACAAATGTCGCACAGAGATTTTTGGATCAAGCTATATACGTGACAGGCAGCAAATGACTTGGTTGTATTCAGTGACGTACAGAAAGTGTCACCTGGACAGAAAATACAGATTGGAGTGAGTCTGCTGAACTGTGACACACAGAAAGGTTACACGCAGCTGTGTGAAATGGATTTGTATCAATGAGCTAAAACAACAAAAAAACTAATTTTTTTTATATATTTTGTTTTCTATATTTTTTTTTGTTTTGTTTTTTTGGGAACGTGACGTGCAGGAACTATCGTAGAGCTGACTGACACCCTACTGACGGTGGCTATTTAGACTGCAACCCAGACAAATGTCGCACAGAGATTTTTAGGATCAAGCTATATACGTGACAGGCAGCAAATGACTTGGTTGTATTCAGTGACGTACAGAAAGTGTCACCTGGACAGAAAATACGGATTGGAGTGAGTGTGCTGAACTGTGACACACAGAAAGGTTACACGCAGCTGTGTGAAATGGATTTGTATCACTGAGCTAAAACAACAAAAAAACTAATTTTTTTAATATATTTTGTTTTGGATTTTTGTTTTTTTTGGAACGTGACGTGCAGAAACTATCGTAGAGCTAACTGACACCCTACTGATGGTGGCTATTTAGACTGCGACCCAGACAAATGTCGCACAGAGATTTTTGGGATCAAGCTATACACGTGACAGGCAGCAAAAGACTTGGTTGTATTCAGTGACGTACAGAAAGTGTCACCTGGACAGAAAATAGTGAGTGGACTGAACTGTGACACACAGAATGGTTCCACACTGCTGTGTGCAATGGATTTGTATCACTGAGATATAACATAAAAAAGGGGGTTATATATGGCGATAGCTGCACTACTAGTGCCAGCCAGCCAGCCAAGCCAGGAGACAAAAAAAAATGTCTTCTAGCCCTTAGAAGGGCTGTTGGGTTCTTTGTGGGTGATTCCTGCCTAACAGAGAACTAAATGCAGGCCCTAACACTGTCCCTGAAACGCAGCAGCTCTATCCCTAACGACATCCAGACGGCATCTGAGCCGAGCACCGCGGCCAGTCAGTAGTATATTCCAGGGTCACCTGATCAGGCCAGCCAACCCCTGCTATCGACATGTAAGGGCCCCATTTGATGCTGGGTGTACCGCAGAGTCTCCTGGCTTGTGATTGGCTGTGTTTATAGGCGCCAAAAAAGCACGATGCGGAAGTTGCCGTTTCCTCGAGCATGGCGAGATACTCGTCCGAGCAGCGAGCACTTACGAGTACCCTAATACTCGAACGAGCACCAAGCTCGGACGAGTATGCTCGCTCATCTCTAGTCAGTATATATTCAAGGAAGGGAAGCTATGGAGAAGAATGTACATGGGCAGCAGCAAGGGTTACAGTGTTCTCATAGCACTTGTCCGTATAAAATACAGACCACCTGGAACCAAATTTGAGTTCAGTAGAAAGGTTTTTTACAGTAGTGTAACGGGGAGGCGGCGGCGCGCTTCCCCTCTGCCGCTCCGCCGGTCTCCCAGGAGCGCGCTGGAACGAGGACGCAGGAAGCGTCCTCGTCTCCATAACGACACTCACAGGAGAGGGCCCGGCGCGCGCACTGATACAGCGCATCCGGCGTCCTCCCCGCCCCCCTAGTAAACGAGCAGGCGGGGACATCTGAGCACTGGTCTGGACAACCAGCGCTCAGAACATTTATTATATACTTTTATTACTGGTTTTGGGTCATGTGGCGCTGGCCACGCCGCATGACCAAATTTGGTGCATATTTGAGCGCTGGTCACGTTTGGCCAGCGCTCAGTATGCAAATGAGGTCATGTGACGCTGGCCCCGTCACATGACCCAGTGGAGGGCTATTTAAAGCCACTAGTTGTCCTCCCTAATCGCCTGTGATTAGCGTTACAACTTTGATCAGAGCTTGAGCGACCTTGTGTTTGATTTGCTGTTTGACCCTGACCCTTGGACTTGGACTTCGACCTCTCTTGCTTCACCCCCGGTATTGACGTTAACTCCAGTGTATGACCCGGCTTGATGACTATTCTTATATTGTGTTTGTTTCGTCTGTGTTTGTCTCTCCCTGCGCACTTATACAGAGCAGGGACCGTCACCGTGGTTGTCCGCGGCCGCCTAGGGCCGACTGAGGCAAGCAGGCAGGGAGAGAACGGGGGGTATTCAGTACAGGGCGCACATTCCCTTGTCTTCCCCGTGACAAGTAGAAATTCATTTAAGAAGTTATTACCAGAAGTCTTGCGAGACTTCATGCAGTAATAACTTTGGCTCATAGGAGCCAATACATTCTAATACTACATACAGCTCCGTACAGTATTCTAACAACGGTTAAGCGAATCGACTTTGGATGAAGTATCCAAAGTCGATTTGCTCATCCCTAATTATTACTTACAATTAATACTAAGATGGCTATTTTTTAGTATGAGAAGGAATCTAGCATTTACTAATTATCTTCTAATATGACATAGAAAAGCCCAGCATACTGCAAAGTTAAGAGGGAAAGAATAAACAAAATAGCGTTTTGCTTGGAGATGGACAAATCCCTCGGAACCCAAAACACAGAAGTAACCTCACTGAGATAGTAAAAGATGAAGATGTCATTAAAACAGCTCTACCAGCTTTATAGCATAACTAACAAATGACATTTAAATGGCATTGAACAGTATGATCCGGCTCCTCCGAGAGTTTTATTATTTTTCTGAAAACCTCATTAGTATATTTCTTATGAAATTAAAAAAGATTGAAATAAACTTTTGTGAAACCAATGCAGCTGGCACCCCTAGGGGAGATGACTGGATATCCAGAGTATGCAGATATATGATTGTCTAGACACGTATATATTAGAGTGATAGAATAGAGCTGACTGCATGGATAACTCATTAATACACAATCTAATCAAAGTTTATGTGTGCGGGATAGTATTCTTCACTCAATTCTATGCTTTACTCTTTCGCAGACAGCGGTGATGTTTGTAAGAAACTGACTATAGGGAAATATTAATTACTTACCTGGCTGGTACCCATGATGAGATCAGTTACTTTAGGTACTGTACCTGGCTAGGTGTGCTCCAAACTCCTGAATTCAACTGTATTGGCATCCTAAGGTAAATAGAGTAGAAGGGTAGAACATGGCAGCTGACATTGGTCACCACAGTGGGGCAGCTTTTGGGGACATATGTTGTGCTGCCGAGGCATTATTTTGTGTGGCACTGTGGTATTTGGTCCTGCTGGGGCAGTATATTATGCAGTATACTGTGCTACATTGTGGTATAATATTTGGCTCTGATGGAGCTGTATTTTGTGCATCAGTATGGAATTGTAGCCCCATCTATTCTATTGGCCCCTGCCTGTGCTGTATATGGTAAAATATTGGAGGGAGTGTATATCTAACTAGAATGTACACAACCCTCATAGAATGGTGAATAGGTTGGTAGAGGGACCTGCTATTCACTCCTACTCCAGTGCGACATTTCCCCCTAGCCTGAGATGAACCCAGGTGTCGATGATAGGCTCATTGCTGTGAGGATAAATACAAGCCTCAAAAGCTTATTCAGTGTCAGAGCTTGGAAGCTGCATGACCTATGATGGCTGTACAAAGCCTGATCCCCCTATCACCCTGTGTTGGAGTACTTAGGTGAGGTACAGTAACATAATTAGCGCCTAGATGGGCAAGGTGATTTACTTTGGTGATTTATTTTGTTTATTTCACATACATGTGGATACTCAAGTGACAAAGTGACCTTGGTTGTCCTATGTTGTTTTTAAAAACAAAAAGTGTTTGGACTTTTAACCCCTGGAATTTGTGTCTATCACTGCCAACCCCACCACAAGCACAGGGCAGGGACCTGCAACTATATATATATATATATATATATATATATTATATATATATATATATATATAGACCTCTGGTACTTCTAGTTGTGTTTGAACGGACACAGCTTATTTTAATCCTGCAGATCTTGTACGCCGCTGTATAGGGTGGCCAGATGTATGGTTTTAGGTCAGACAGGCTCCCTGTCCTCCGTCTAGTGTAGGACCTGGACAGATGCAGGGATGTTCTTCTTTCTCAGTAGCTCACGCTCAGACAGCAGTATTGTACTCTCTGAACATGAGCTGCAGCTACAAACTGACTGACTGTGGCTTCTCTAACCCTTAGTCAGTCAGTAGAGCCTGCTGACATGGTTCTCTGTGGCTGACTGAGGGTGAGAGAAGCACCCTAGGCTGCCCAGCTCACCTTCCCGTCTTCTATTTTTTTCCCTTTTGCTGGCAACAGGGGGTGTGGCTTAGTGGTACAAGGGAATGGCTTGTGATGTCCGGCTTTATGGGGTGATGCCAGTGGCCACTCTACCACTGTAGTTTTGAGTGCCTGCCTTGGGGAGAAAAAGTGCCATACGGGAGTTGCTCACACAAAGCTAAAGGAAACCTAGCTTGGCTTAGCTCTGGTATGTTTTGGGCCTAACCCACCTACAGTATCAGAGGCATTACCAGATCCCAAAGCAGACATGGCCCTGGCTGTTTTTTGAAAGGTATGTGGATTCTGCTCTTTATTGCTGCCAACACTGCCCTTCTCCACTGATGCCTCCTCCTCAGTACCCTGATCTGGCTCCCAGGTCCTGTCAAGCACACATTCGTCATCTGAGTCCTCACCATCCATGATGCTTTTATCAGGCTATGAAATATCATACTGGGCTCCTGGGCCCCCCTCCCCTGAAGACTGAGAGGCCTCCACTGAAAACCTTCTTTGGGGCTGTGAGGAGGAGGAGCAGTAGAAACATTGTGACCCCTAGCTCTATGCCACGGTAAGTCTCCTCCATGTCACCTGTACCTATATCAGGAACAGAGCCCCACAAAGTGGTGGCTGGAAGACTCCAGTCCAGCCACCACCAAGAGGTCTCCCCATCAAAGTGAATGGGAACATACCGCGCATGACCGGACACCGCTCTCATTCACTTTTATCATCCTGACAGAAAAATAGCCAAGCCAGCGTTCGGCTATTTGCGGCGGCCCCATAGAAAATGAATGGAGAGTGGCCACACATGCACAGTGCTCCCATCACCACTTCTGGGGCTCCGTTCTGGATATAGGTGCTGGTCCCCTCTGGGAATAGGGGAGTATCCTAACGATATGCCACCATTGTCTGAGATAAGACAACCCCTTTAAGGGCTAGGCATCATGCTCAATTTCATGTTAACACTCATAGGTAGAGTGCTGCTACACCTTGTGTTTTGCTACACTAATCAAATTTACATCTCTCACAAACTTTCCTTTCTGGGTTTAACAGAAACATGGCTGATACCCTCTGACACTGCCTTACCTAATGTACTCTCTTAAAGCGGATTTCATTTTATGCACATCTCCGCCCCGACAGCAAACATGGTGGAGGAGTTGGTCTTCTTCTGTTTGACAACTGATCCTACAGCCCAACTCCACTGCCACTCTACATTATTCTCCCTTCATTTGAAGTACATTCTGTCTGCATCTACTCTCCCTCCAACCCCCAGGCCAAGCCACCATCTTTCTTGACCACTTCAACTCCTAGCTCCTCACTTTCTTTCTGCTGACATCCCTACTATCATCATGGGCAACTGAGTTGTCTTTACGCTTCTAGCACCCACTTCATCCTTTGGTCTCTCACAGTGGTCCTCCACTCCCACCCACACGGGTGGTCACACACAGGATCTTATCTTTATCCGCTCTGCTCCCTATCTAACCTTTCTTACTCCCCTCTCCCCCTATCCAATCACAACCCACTCACATTCTCTTCACTGGTCTCTCCCCACGGATTTCAGTATCTTTTATACTGACGACACCCAAATTTACCTCTCTGGTTCAGATCTTACCACCATACTATCCAAAATCATACAATATCTATCTTCTGGATCCTCCTTCTTCTCCTCTCACTTTTGAAAAACTTAACATGTATAAATTCACTCAATTCCCCAACAGACCAATCTATCACAATAAATGGCTGCATAGTCTGTCTGGTCAACCAAGTCTGCTGCTTTAGAGTAACCTTTAATTCTGCCCTGTCCTTCAAGCAGCACATTTAAGCCCTTTCCACCACCCGCCACCCTCAACTTAAAAATATCTCTCGCATCTGCACATTCTTCAGCCATGAGTCTGCAAAAATGCTTGTACTTGCTCTCCATCTCCCACCTAGACTACAGTAGCATCCTATGTAGACTTCCATCTAGCATTCTATCCCCCCTCCAATGTATCCTAAACTCTGCTGCCTGACTAATCCACCTCCCCCATTACTCCTCTGCCTCTCCACTCTGCCAATCCCTTCACTAGCTCCGCATTGCCCAGTGAATTTAAAATACTAACAGATAAATATAAGGCCGTCCACAACCTAACCCCTCTGTAGATCTCTGAGCTACCTTCCTGATACATCCCCATATGTAACCTCCGATCCTCGCAAGACCTTCTTCTCTATTATCCTCTTATCACCATTTCCCTCAATCTCCTCCAAGGTTTTTTCTATACATCCCCTATACTCTGGAACTCTCTACCCCAACATATTAGACTCTCATGTACAGTGAAAACCTTCAAAAGAAACCTGAGAACCCACCTCTTCAGACAAGCCTAAAACCTACAGTGACCCTGCTGCCTCTATACTGCCATGACCAGCTTTACCCTCACCTACTGTGTCCTTCTCCCATACCTTGTAGATTTTAAGCCCCCATGGCTCCTCTCTCCTTCTGTACCAGTTTGTAATTTGTCATGTTCATGCTTATTGCTTTGTATTGTTTTGTGTTATGTATGTATAACCCTTTTCATATGCACAGGGTCGTGCAATGAATGGTGCTTTAACCCCTTCACGCCCAGCGCTGTGTGAAGGGGCTTTATGCCCAGCGCCATAGTACTACGGCGCGCTGTTCAGGCGGGTGCAGGAGCTTGCCCACTTGCCGGACGCGTGCTGAATGTGCCGGCATCAGTGGTGTGCGGAATGTGCAGGGATGCCATCGGGTCCCCGCGCTGCTGTGACAGGGACCCGATGGCTTGGATGGCAGCCGGATGCCTTCCTTGCCTGGATCTCACAGGCAGTCAGCTGGAAGTGTATTACTATCAGTAATACACTTACAGCCAATGCATTACAATACAGAAGTATTGTAATGCATTGTAAAGGGGATCAGACCCCAAAAAGTTTAAAAAAAAAAGTTTAAAACAGTTAAAAAATAAAGTAAAAATAATAATAAAAGTTTCAAGTAAAAAAAATAAAACACGCCATTTTCCCCCAAAAAAAGTTTTAAAAAATGGTTAAAAAAGGAAAAAAAAAAGTAGACATATTAGGTATCGCCGCGTCCATATCGATCGGCTCTATAAATATATCACATGATCCACCCCACCAGGTGAACGCAGTAAAAAAAGAAAAAACAGTGCCAAAACAGCCATTTTTTGGTCATCTTCCCCCACAAAAAGTGTAATACCACACAATCAAAAAGGCGTATTTACCCCAAAATGGAACCAATCAAATCGTCATCTCATCCCGCAAAAAATGATACCCTAGCTAAGACAATCGCCCAAAAAATAATAAAAATATGGCTCTCAGAATATGGCAACACAAAAAAGATTTTATTTTGTTCAAAAATGCATCTAATGTGTAAAACTTACCAAAAATAAAAATGTTAGACATATTGGGTATCGCCACGTCCGTAACAACCTGCTCTATAAAAATATTACATGAGATGCCCCCCCCCCCAGGTGAATTCTGTAAAACAAAATTTTAAACAACTAGGCCAAAACAGCCATTTTTTTCCCTCTTGCCTCACAAAAAATGTAATACCACGCGATCAAAAAAGCATGTGTATCCCAAAATGGTACCAATCAA
Organism: Rhinella marina; assembly: GCA_900303285.1. Taxonomy (NCBI): domain Eukaryota; kingdom Metazoa; phylum Chordata; class Amphibia; order Anura; family Bufonidae; genus Rhinella; species Rhinella marina. The sequence continues at coordinate 24,824 of ONZH01027002.1, read as the reverse complement.
ACCGTCATCTCGTCCTGCAGAAATTCATACCCTACCTAAGACAATCGCCCAAAAAATAAAAAAATATGGCTCAAAAAATGGCAGCACAAAAACAAGATTTAATTTGGTTCAAAAATGCATCTAATGTGTAAAATTTAACAAAAATGAAAATGTTAGACATATTGGGTATTGCTGCATCCGTAACAACCTGCTCTATAAAAAATATCACATGATTTGCCCCTTCGGGTGAATGCTGTAAAACAATTTTTTTAAAAACTATGCCAAAACAGCTATTTTTTCACCTTGACTCACAAAAAGTGTAATACCAAGCGATCAAAAAGTCTTATGTACCCCAATGAAAACATCAGCTCATCCCACAAAAAATGAGCCCCCACATAAGACAGTAACTCAAAAAAATAAAAATCCAAAATCCATATGGCACTCCTTCCGTTCTGAGTCCTGCCATGTGCCCCCACAGCAGTTTACCACCACATATGGGGTGTTGCCGTATTCAGGAGAAAATGGGTAACAAATTATGGGGTGCTTTTCTCCTGTTACCCCTTATGAAAATGAAAAATTTGGGGCTAAAGCAACATTTTATTGGAAGAAATGAAACTTTTCATTTTCACAGCCAAGTGTTTCCAAATTCCGTAAAACGCTTAGGGGGTCAAAGTGGTCAGTACCCCCCTTAATATATTCTTTGAAGGGTGTAGTTTCCAAAATGCGGTCACTTTTTGAGGGTTTCCACTGTAGGGGTACGTCAGGGTCTCTCAATTACAAAATGGTGCCTAAAAACCATTCTAGCAAAATTTGCCTTCCAAAATCCGTATGACGCTCCTTTCCTTCTAACCACTGCCACAAACCCATAGAGACGTTTACCACCACATATGGGGTATTTCTGTAAATTGCAGAATCAGAGCAATGTATATTGAGGTTTAGTTTGCTGTTAACCCTTGCTGTGTTGCAAGAAAAAATTGATTAACATGAAAAATCTGCATAAAAATTAAATGTTGAAATTTTGCCTTCCTTTAATTCTTGTAGAACACCTAAAGGGTTAACAAAGTTTGTAACGTCAGTTTTAAATAATTTGAGGGGTGTAGTTTCTAAAATGGGTTCATTTATGTATCTGAACTGGTGCTTAAAAAAAATGTTTTGTAAATTTTGTTGAAAATTTGAAAAATGGCTTCTAAACTTCTAAGCTTTCTCACGTCCTAAAAAAGTAAAATGACATTTATAAATGATGCCAACATAAAGTATACATATGGGGAATGTAAAATAGTAACTATTTTAGGAGGTATTACTATATATTTTGAAAGTAGAGAAATGGAAATTTCCTATTTTTTCAAAATTTTTTCCAAATTTGGTATTTTTTAATAAATAAAAATGAAATATTTTGCCACAAATTTACTACTGTCGTGAAGCACAATATGTGACAAGAAAACAATCTCAGAATGGCCTGGATAAGTAAAAGCATTCCAAAGTTATTACCACATAAAGTGACACATGTCAGATTAGCAAAAAATGGCCTGGGCAGGAAGGTGAAAACAGGCTCGGGGTTGAAGGGGTTCATAATAATAATAATAATAATAATAATAATAATAATAATAATATACTGATTTAAAAACCCTTAATATCATGTTAACCCTCCCAGGTAAATTGTTACTATAGCCTGTGTACTGGTGTACTGATCACCTATATGCTAGTTTAATTCATGAACCCAAAAATAAAATTACAACCGTGTGGAAACTAGATAAACATAAACGGACGATTGAGGCTTGACACTCAATTTCACGTTAACACTCACATGCAGATTGTTGTTATACCTTGCATTTTGTTGCAGTAATCATTACATAAATATGAATTAAATTGAAACCCCCTCCCAAAAAATGAATTAAATTGTTCAAATGGCATTCACAGAATTGGACAACTGAGTCTTGACATTTCACGTTAATGCCCACAGGTAGATTGCTGCTATACCTTGTGTTTTGCTGCAGTAATCATGTACAGGGTGGGCCATTTATATGGACACACCTAAATAAAATGGGAATGGTTGGTGATATTAACTTCCTGTTTGTGGCACATTAGTATATGGGAGGGGGAAAACTTTTCAAGATGGGTGGTGACCATGGTAGCCATTTTGAAGTCGGCCATTTTGGATCCAACTTTAGTTTTTTTCAACGGGAAGAGGGTCATGTGACACATCAAACTTATTGAGAATTTCACAAGAAAAACAATGGTGTGCTTAACATAACTTTATTCTTTCATGAGTTATTTACAAGTTCCTGACCATTTAAAATGTGTTCAAAGTGCTGCCCATTGTGTTGGATTGTCAATGCAACCCTCTTCTCCCACTCTTCAAACACTGATAGCAACACCGCAGAAGAAATGCTAGCACAGGCTTCCGGTATCTGTAGATTCAGATGCTGCACAGCATCTGAAGGCAATTGTCTATCTTCACAGTATAGACAATTGCCTTCAGATGACCCCAAAGATAAAAGTCTAAGGGGGTCAGACCAGGAGACCTTGGGGGCCATTAAACTGGCCCACGATGACCAATCCACTTTCCAGGAAACTGTTCATCTAGGAATGCTCGGACCTGACATCCATAATGTGGTGGTGCACCATCTTGCTGGAAAAACTCAGAGAACGTGCCAGCTTTAGTGCATAAAGAGAGAAACACATCATCATGTAGCAATTTCACATAATCAGTGGCCTTGAAGTTTCCATTGATGAAGAATGGCTCCACTATCTTTGTACACCATACCATCAATTTTTGTGTTTCAACAGTCTTGGAAGGATCTATCCAATGTGGGTTAGTGTCAGACCAATAGCGGTGGTTTTGTTTGTTAACTTCACCATTCACATAAAAGTTTATCTTTGGGGTTATCTGAAGGCAATTGTCTATGCTGTGAAGATACGAGATGTGCAGCACCTGAAACTATGGATACTGGAAGCCTGTGCTAGCATTTCTTCTGCGGTGTTGCTATCAGTGCATGAAGAGTGGGAGAAGAGGGTTGCATTAACAATCCAACACAATGGGCAGCACTTTGAACACATTTTATAAGTGGTCAGAAACGTGTAAATAACTCATGAAAGAATAAAGTTATGTTAAAACCAAGCACCATTGTTTTTCTTGTGAAATTCTCAATAAGTTTGATGTGTCAAATGAACATCTTCCCATTGAAAAAACTAAAGTTGGATCCAAAATGGCCTACTTCGAAATGGTCACCACCCATCTTGAAAAGTTTCCCCCCCTCCCATATACTAATGTGCCACAAACAGGAAGTTAATATCACCAACTATTCCCATTTTATTTAGGTGTATCCATATAAATGGCCCATCCTGTATATATGCTGGTTAATTAAGTTGACCCCATCCCCCACAAAAATAAGGATTTATGTGAAAATTGGGAAAAAAATAAAAGTATTTCCTTGTAGGTAGCTGCTTTGGAGGCCTGCACTACAGCAGCTGCAGTTCTGCTAGGAGGCACAGCAGCCACAGCTCCTCAACTCCTTCCTCCCTGGCTGACAGCTTCCCTGCATCCCTTTTCTACACACACACTTCTTTGCAATCCTAGCCTTTCTCTTGACTCTCCATGGCAGCACGATACAAGCTTGATTGGTTTATGACTGTCCTTGATTGATTTCTGACTGTCTCTGACCCCCTTAGATCGTTTTTTTTGGCAGACACTGTAAGACCAAACCACCTTCATTCACAGTCCAGCACAGAATGGCATTCTGCTTGTTCTGCTAGGGCACCTTCCTGCCTGTTGCAGCATTGATTGGCTCATCCAAGCTGTCTGTCAGTACTGGCTGGCTGGCTGTCAATCAGGACAAGCCCCTCCCCCCATCCTGCCTCCTTTCAAGGTCATGCGAGACCTTAGTGCTTTTTTTTTCTACCATGCCATTTTAATGGATTCATCCGAAACAGACCTAAAATGATTCGGCCTCGTCTACAGTCCGAAAAAACACAAATTTCAGACTGGACTGGTTTGCTCATCCTTAAGAATATAATATATATATATATATATATATATATATATATATATATATATATATATCACATATATATATCTCACATTTTAATGTCAAGTTTTGGCAAGCACAGAATAGACAGTGTTTTTTTTTTGTTTACAGATAAAGACGAATAAGCAAGTCTAGCTAGTATACTGTATAACATTGTAAAACTATTATTACGATAAGTGAAATTGAGAAGGGATTAAAGATGGGGCTCTGGATGGCCGAACATCGTCCAATGTGCCACCCAGCATCCCTTAGAGTAGTAAAGCTTAGTAAAGTTAGAAAAGACAACGTTAGAGAGTGGATGGGGTATGAGGCACTGCAACTGAACTTAATCACCAACTGCCAAACGTCAGTGTTAATTACAGATGATCAAAGGAGTTTTCAGAGATCCCCAAAATTGTGCTGGAGACTGTAAATGTTATTAAATAAAAAGAGAAGTAGTACTCATCTCAATCACCTATTTTCCCATCACAACTGCTCTTGTGCTCCTGATGATCTGTGTTTCCAGCTCTGTAAAAAGATGTGCCTGGCTAACCTATTTGATTGCTGAGGCCAGTGATTGGGAATAGTGGAGTTATTAGACATGTCATCACTGCAGTGCTAGAATGAAAACCACCTCGAGCACCAGAGCTGCAGAACAGCAGATGATTCAGTGGGTGAGTATTGCATTTTTTTTTCTATAACATTTCTGATCTTCAGCTCAATTATGTTCTTTAAAAACTCCCATCAAAAAGTCCCATCAGTGGTACACTCTGTGATCAGCATATGATCATCAGACCCTCCTAATAAAAAGGGAAAGTAAAATGCAGAATCACCTTTAATACCTTGCCCAATCTTAGTACCAATATAAAATGTGGTCAAATGCAAGTCAATATGCATCAGTGAATTCATGGGAGGTTCTTTAGCACATATCACCTAAGGTAGACTAGATGGGAAGAAGAGCGATTATAAAAACTGCAAATTCCTTCTACGTTACCGTTTTTTTTTTTTTTTTTTTAAGATAAGTAATGCATTTTACATTCATGTCACATTTGAAAAAAGAAACATTTAGAAGTAGGACTTAAAATATTAATTTGTTTCACAACATTTTCGTACAATTTTGAAGATGCTGTCAACCTCCATAAATGTTCTTTCTGAATTTATAATATTTAACTTACAAAACCTTTCTGCCATTAATTCCTTATTAAATTCTCCAAAAAGAACAGAAAAATGACTCAAACTGATAAACATAACGCTTTCATCAACCATTTAAAGCATTACTAATGGTAGCATTCACGCTGTTGCCATAAATATCCAACAGCAAATGCTGACAGGCGCATTATACCTCACCATTATCGAAGGGAGGTTTACAAATCAGAGGCTGCTTTTTTTTCTACAATTACACACAAATTTTACTTCTTGCAATCCAGTAACTAACACCATTAGACCAGGAGTTGTTTTTCAATTTTTCTTCTGCTGTCTCAAGAAACCAGGAATGAAGGAGGAGAATAAATATCTAATTAGAAGACTCTTCTAATTACAAGAAATGCTATTATTTGTAGGCACATTTAAGGTCCCAATACACATTAGTAAAAAGTTGTCACAATGAACAATTTCAACCAACACAGTTGATGGGTAGCTCACTTACAACAAACAATCATTTAAAAGAAACACCAGAAAACCATCATCTCCTGGAAACGAGTTGGGAGCTGTTAATATTTTCAGGCACTAGACATTGGTGGTTGAGTGTTTACGGTGCAACCAGGTGACCTCCAGCAAACGTTCAGTAGATGCCGTCCAACAAGAAGTGGAGTCAAGACCACAGTTCACTACTCGCTCACTATAATAATTTGTGTATAAACTACTCAAATGACAATAATGAGCAATCAGGTCTAAAGTGTTTATGGGGCAACCTGTCAAATAATGATTTCTAAGAAAAAAAGAGGGGTTTTCAGTCAGCACATCCCAATGCGCAGGTGCACGTTGCTATGACAGATTGCAATGAAAAGGAAAATACATACAATGCAACGGCACACTGCTGACCAGATAAAGCACAAAATGCCATAGAGATATGAAGTATTCTGGAGCTAATGCTATGCTTGTTTGGTAAATTAGAGATTCTTGGCAAAATATTTTGTACAAAATTATCTGGGCCCGTTCACCAAATCGTCCAGGTGATCTCTGTAGAACGGGAACCTAACACTATTTCCTACCTGTTATGTGCCAACCTTGGCTTGGACTCGGCATGCATGCTTGGTACCTGCATCCCTGTATTAGTGGAGGCCTTTGAAGCACTACAAATGGCAAAAGGCAGAAGGGACCCAGCATGCATGTGGAACCAAACACCCCCTGATTATACGGAAGCCAAGGTTGGCACATAACAGGTAGGAAATAGTGTTAGGTTCCCGTTCTACAGAGATCACCTGGACGATTTGGTGAACGGGCCCAGATAATTTTGTACAAAATATATTTGCCAAGAATCTCTAATTTACCAAACAAGCATAGCATTAGCTCCAGAATACTTCATATCTCTATGGCATTTTGTGCTTTATCTGGTCAGCAGTGTGCCGTTGCATTGTATGTATTTTCCTTTTCAAATAATGATTTCTAGTATACTGCTTAATTGATACTCTACTTCTACCGAATCTGTATAGCCGCCTTTAAGCTTCATGCGTATAACCATATTTTATGCAGCAATTTTGCAAAAATCCATTGGAAAATGTACAGCTGCAAATTCTAGCCAAATCTTGTCGATTTAGAGCAGATTTCTTCTGCAAAAAAAAAAAAAAAAAACAGGGGGGGGGGGGTGTGAAAATAAAAATAGAAAAATGTTGCAGATTTTTACTTCCCCATTGAGCTCAACTGATAAAATATGCAACAAACCAGTGACAATACTTTATTGAAATTAACATAATGAGGATTTCAAAATCTGCATTACAGGTAAATTGGAAAATGTGGAAAATTTATAAAAAACTTGTAAATGAGATTTAAACATTCTCATGTACTTAGCTAGTAATGTTTACATATGAGAAATCCACATGTTCATGTAGCTTTGTAGGAGCATTTCTGATATTAGAAATTTATGGTATATGCACAACCATTAGTACATGAAAGGTATGGATTACACCAGGACCCTGACCTATTTTGAAAATAGTTACGGGTTACCCTTATTGGCAGATCCCTTGTTATTTCATGTGTGTCCTCTCCATTGAAGTCATTAACAGTTTTTTAAATAGCTGAGCAAGGCCCACCATAAAAATCAATTGGGTAAGAACATTGTGGTAAGTACATTACAGTTACTGATTTATTCCTTATTCAGCTCTGGACCCTGGTAACATTGGGATCCTGAAAGCATATGGGGAAATTACATTTCATTCAATTTTTAACCAAAGTACATTGCAGTAAAATGTGCCAAATTTATTAAAAGCCACATAAGTAAATTTGGTGCATCTGTGCCTTTACATGCACCAGAAATGCAAATTAGCTGACATAGGTTTGTGCTATAATTTATAACAATTTCTGGTGTAAATTATAGTAAATCAAAAGTGGTGAGAGAAGCACAAGGTCGCAAATATTAGTGCAATGATGGTGTGCGCCAAATTTAGCAACTTTTATATGAGATAAATGTCTAGTAAATCATTTAAAAGGAATCTGTTATTTACTTTCTGCCTTGATTTTGGTGTCATGAAGTGGACTGAAACAGATGTTCAAACACACTTGTGTGGCTATGGATAGAGTTCAAGAAATCAGACTTTTATCACATAAGTAAATAGAGGCCCCATATGTCCAATGGGTGTTCTGGAGTCTTGCAAGTGCTCAGGCTCTCCTCAGTTACCCTACCCCATGCCGCGCTCTTGGTCTTGATTGACAGCTCCGGTATTGACATGGGTCAACGTTCAAGCCATCAATCAAGTCCAAGAGGGAGACACAGGGTAGGATTTATTGAGGAGAGCCTAAGCACTCGCCAGAGTTGGGACCAACCATTGGACACTTGCAACTTTGCAAGAAGTGATTCAAGTTTGTTTTCTTGGCAATAAGACCTCTCTCCATCCACAAATGTACGTATGTACATCTGTTTATGTCAGTAATTAGTTTAAGTGGGCAGAAAGGAATGGATAGACCCCTTTTAATTAATTCACCCCATGGAGTGGTAAATGTTTTGAGAAAATAACGAGAATGCTTTTAATGGGGTGCCAATATAAAATAGAGCATTGTCACATCTGCAATGTACTGTATTGAAGTGTACTCTACGGGGGGTACATCTGTCATACGTGCAAAAAACACACATGCCATTTATTATGGTGGAGCCTCATTTGTTCACAGCTGGAGACCACGCTGGATTTGTCATTCTCTCTGATGAGTTACTTTGTATTTGGGAAGCAATTCTTACCATGTAAACAAACATTTATTAGCTATTATTCAAACTTACTTAGAATATACAGGGAGTTCTAATTGTAATGCAAATCATTTGCTTTTTTTTTGACATCTTGCTGGAAGGGATTAGAATATGGTTGATTTTTAATTAGGGGGAAAAACATATTCAATTGGGTCGTACCTGGAGACATTCAGAAGAGGCAGAGACAAAATATCTAGTGCGCACAGATTTGTCACCAACCAAAGCGATAAGCAATTCCTCTTATTTCCGCCACCGTTGACACAACAAGGCTCCTTTGCACTTTCCCATGAAATTCATTTTAATAAAAGTTAATTGTGCTACTTAAACATTAAATGATCATTAATGGCTTGTTGATTTCACAAGCGAAGCCTTTAGGTAAAACAATGCAGCTTTGATCCATTGTAGTCTTAATGTGATGAAAAATATTCAATCTGATTATCTTGGCATAATTAAAAAGAAAAATCAAATCATTTTTTTTTTTTTCTCTTGATTTCCTTTAATGATTCACAGTGAAATGAAGTAATATGTTAAAAATAAATTACATTAATTAAAATAATTTAATTAAGAGTGTCTGGAACTAAATTATGCCATTGGCTGCGATGGGATAACAACGCGGACAGATAAATCATAATTAATGAAGATTCATCATGGAGCAGGGATCAATGATGTGCTCGGCTCTGCTTTGGGATATACTTAGTATTAATGAAAGTAAAAGTTTTCATAAAGGTTTAGATATGGTTAAATTGTTAATGGTATTGACCAAACTAAATAAAATGGGCCACAGGCAGGGAATGTCTTAAAATAACAAGAGATCCTATACTTATCTGTTCATTCCCACTCTATTCCAGCACTGCTCCTCTAGACCTTCTCACTGATCTTCCCGCTGGTTGGAGGGTTAGAGCAGAGGTGCTAGAGTGGAGGATATGATCTTTTGTTATTTTAAGGCCATCTTTGCCTTTGGCATATTTTTTATTTTTTTCAATTATATTAAAGGGGTTCTCCGGGAATTAAGAAAATGAACATACTTAAATATTACTTCATTATAAATACATTCCCAAATACCTTTCATTAGTTATAACGGCTTGTTTTGTCTGGGGAGCAATGATTAGGAGAAACAAAATGGCCGCCGTTCTATCGGTCCACACAAAACCTGTCCTAATAACACAGGAGGACAAGTTACCTTACAACACTGAGGTAAAAGAGCTGCCTCATCCTCCTCTCCTACTTGTCAGGGATTATGATCCTGAATACAGATAAGAACTTCAGCTGAATCTCTGTAGGAATGGAGTTCATGAGCAGATGTGGCTAATAAGTAGTAGCTTGTGTCTGCAGTCTCCATTACCACAGTCTGTCCTCTCTGTACTTTATGTCTCTTGATGAACTCCATTCCCACAAAGATTCAGCTAAATATCAAATTAAACTGTATTCAGGATCTTAATCCCGGACAAGCAGAGCAGAGAGGAGGATGAGGCAGCTCTTTACCTCAGTGTTGTGAAGTAACTTGTCCTCCTGTGTGATTAGGACAGGTTTTGTGTGGACTGATAGGACGGCGGCCATTTTGTTTCTCCTAATCATTGCTCCCTAGACAAAACGAGCCATTATAAGTAATGAAAGGTATTTGGGAATATATTTATAATAAAGTAATATTTACGTATTTTCATTTTCTTAATTCCCGGAGAACCCCTTTAAGTAGATGGTGGTTACACTATAAAAAATATGGTTGGGTGAGTTTGTGTGGTATGTTCCACAGGAACTACAAGCAAGGGAGGATGCCAACGAAGTTCACTCTACCTTGGTAAGAACAGATACAGGGAAAGGCCCTCAAATTTAATTATTTACCCCTAGGAAGTCCTAGCTATGATTCTGTATAGTATGGTTTTCACATATTATCTTGTGCCAGGCTCACCTATTGTTTACAATTTTTTTTAGCTAGTTATCTTTTCATGTACTGATTTAGCATTTGCCTTTTATATCGGATTAACTTGTATATTATTGACCTTTTAAAAACCTAACTTATTAGGTTCTTTTCTGAACAAAGTAAAAATCCTCTGGCAAATCTTCAAAACAATTCTGGCATAGGAACAAGTTTAATCTACATTCATATTTTAATGGAGAATGAAAAATAATTTGCATATTGAACATAAACACTGTAAATTGTCCTTTGTATGAAAAAGCAAAAGTGAAGGAGCTTAGATCTGCTTAATTTATAAAATAATGCTACATGTGCTAGGGTATTCATTGCTATGCCATAAATCTTCTTAGCGCTTCTACTCCTTCCTCTCACAATTACACTTATTTTGAGTCTTCTTATAAAGAAGATGTGGTCAGTATAACATTCCCATCCTTCAGAGACCTATGCAGCAGTTTGAAGAAATTCGGCTCAATTACGAGACACTTACTCTGGGAATAGAGCTTATTTTAATGTAGAAATATTGCCAGCAGTACATATTTTGGAGAACACCAATCACCCAAATGTCAGACGCCTCCTTGGCTTTCAATCCATCATTTAAGAGCATTTCTTTATGGATTTCTGATTTTATATATTTAACCCGTTACTGACAAGATTTCAAAAATACTCCATGACCATATAGTAGAGAAAGTGTTGTATATGAAGGCAGTGATTGAGAAGCTTACATTAAAGGGATGTCTCCACCTTAAATAATTATGGCAAGTGCACTGGATATGCAATAAATGTCTGATAGGTGCCATCTCGCAGACCCTCAGTTGTGTAGGCAACTAGGGAAGAGTGGACCTGTGGATGTTCGGGTTCCCTGGGTTCGGCCGAACTTCAGGTCAAGGTTCGGGTTTGGGACCCGAACTTGACCCGAACCCTAACCCCATTGAAGTCAATGGGGACCCAAACTTTGGTGCACTAAAATGGCTGTAAAGGCTTGAGTGCTGCAAAAGGAAGCAAAATGGGGGTAAGAGCAGGACAATTGCCCTGCAAACAAATGTGTATAGGAAAATGATTTAAAATAACAGAATAGAAAAAAATAAAAAAAATAATAATCTTGAACTAGGAGGTGGAAGTCAAAGAGGAGTAGGAGGTTGAGGAGGCGGTGGATGTGGCGGTGTAGGTAGAAGCGGCGGTGGAGGAGGAGGAGGTAGCCAACACTATTTTTGTTGTTTTTTATTTTTTGTATTATTTTTTTCAATTTGGGAAGGCCCCAAAACATTGGGAAATGGAAAAGAGAACGCAAAGAAAAAGTGCACCGGATTATAACAATGTCTGGGCGCGGCTGGTAAACTTGTCTACTCAGCACAAGGTACAGAGAAGTCTTGTGGTATCCATGACTGGCTCATTTTAATGAACGTGAGCTTGTCCACGTTAGCTGTGGACAGACAGCTGCGCTTGTCGGTGATCACCCCCACCCACCGATCTAACAGACGGATTAACTATATTAATCTCCCTGTCAGTATGCAGTACAGGTGTACCTCACACCAAAAACACTGAATAAATAGCCAGATGAAATTCCTAACACTCTCCCTCACTTCAGTTGCCTGCTTCCTGTCCCTGCACTACTCAGAGCTGATGGGCAGTGCTACATGTGATCCAGCTTGTATAGAGGCTGAATCACATGATGCACCGGCCAATCACAGCCATGCCATTACTAGGCATGACTGTGATGGCTTCTAAGTGCCCACAGCTTAAAAGCTTGTTGATTGGCTGCCCTGCAGCCTTTGAACAAGCTTTATTAAATGCCTGAACACCAAACTCGAACCCAAACTCTCGCGGCAATGTTCGGATCCAGGTACCCGAACTCGCAAAATTTGGTACGGACCTGAACTTTGCAGTTCGGGTTCGCTCAACACTACCCAACCCATCCCAGTGCCCCCAACCACTGAACTTCCAGGCTGAGAAACAATGGAAAGGTGGTAGCTCATGTTCATGCGTCTATTCATTCAAAGCTATGGGAGTTACAGAAACAGCTGAACACACTTGATAGATTGCTTCCAGAACTCTCATAAAAGTATATTGAGAGAGATGTGAACCTACGTAGCCACCTCTGCATTCATTCTCCACCTAGATGTGGCAAGCATCCACATATGGAGAAATGTAAATCTGTGGGCTTTCAGTAACAGAAGGTCCATGTGGCAAGTTGAAATATCTGCAACATGTCCTAAATTACAGATTTTTTCAGCAACCTATTTATGAGGCTTTTAATACCTGATTCTCATGTATTGGAATTTGTAAAAATTATTTTCAATTTACATATAAATATACCTTAATACTTATGCGTACCAGGACATACAGTTATGTTATGGTGCAATTTAAGGAGTATGGAGGGTGCTCACTGTGGCAGTTGACGGCTGTATATAACTCTGTATATGACTAATTGACGATGATACCAATGCCATTCATTTAACCCTCAATAGTGATCACAGTATCTGTGTTTTTAGGCAGAGAACGGGAACACTATCTGCCTTCTAATCGGAAGCCCTTGTAGTGAAATTGCAGGGCTCTGATCAGTTGCCTTGACAGCCTATGGCCTTGAGAACTTCCCAAGACTGCCATGGCTAACTGCCTGAAAAGCTGTGCACGAGGCATGACTTCTCAGACAGTGTCACAATCTCATAGACCACAATAGTATTCAATCAAATGATCAGAAGATTGCATGTCAATGTCTCCTAAAGAGACTAAAAATTAAAGTGAAAAAAATCACAAGCCCTGTCACAAGCCATGTCCCAAAAGAGTTAAAGGGATATTTTGATTTTGTGTTTCTTTTTTTAGGTCAAACATGTAGCATCTATCATGAGTTTCTATTTTTAAAGGAATAATGGATGATTCATTTTGATTCATTTGTAATGGACCCCAACCTTATTTCATTATGCCCGCAAAGTATACAGCATAAATAAAAAAAATCCACTCACATGATCCCCACCATTCATGGGCCACATCACTGCTGAGGCAAGTGAGTGGCTGCCGCTGTGAACGTCACCTCATTCAGAAGTTTACATGCATGTTGCAAACTCATCTGTTCGGGCTCCAGTGGAGCTATCTCTGGCTTTGGGGGAGATGCGCTGCTAAGCCACGCCCCTAGTGAATCCTTAGCAACAGTGTGTAATGCTATGTTTCACCCCACAATGGGTGTGTACTGGATGAGATTAGCAATGAGCTGATTGCTCTGCTGCTGTATTCCTATGTGCTAGTATTTCTGACTAATGGAGTGCCGAGTCATGAACTATCAGGTCCTGATCCTGGAACTCAGTGCTCTTTTAAACACCTTCCTTACCATGCACCAGTGCCAGTGATAGTCTCTCAATAGCTGTGTTCCTGTGCTTATTAGATTGCTCGTTCCTCTGGCGCGACTTGTCTTCTGACCACTCTCCATCTCTAGTTTGGCACTGCGTTATTCATCTGGTTCTGATCTCGGCTTGTCTTCTGACCACTCTCTGTCTCTTGTTTAGTACTGCATAGTCTGTCTGGTTCTGACTTACAGTATTTAAGTACAACCCTCTTATTGTGTTGTTTTTCTCTGTTTGTCTGGATGTTATTTACAGGGCTTTTCTAGGATTTTAATATTGATGATCTATCTTCAAGATAGGTCATCAATATCAGATTGGTGGGGGTCAGAAACCCAGCACTCTCGCCAAACAGCTGGTTGAAAAAAAGGCCACGCTCCATGCGGCGCAGCCTTCGCTTCATTGCTTACCTGCTCGCCGTCGACATCGCAGCAGCGAGCAGGTGTAATCACAAGCTATGCCATTCACTTCAACTGCGAGGTTCCTTCCTATTCAAGTGTATAGGAACGAGCTTTCCCATAGAAGTTAATGGGACAGCTTGTAATTGCACCTGCTCACTGCTGCAATGTCAACAGTGAGCATGTAAACAATGATGGGAAGGCTGAACTCACACGGACAGCGGCCTTCTCTTTAGCCAACTGATCTAAAATGAATGACCTATCCTGAGGATAAGTCATCAATATTCAAATCTCTGAAAACCTCCTTAATCATCATGGGTACATCAATGTTTTTTTCTACTTACTGCAACCATAATGTTACATAGTGGACCATTTTTTTCAGTAAAAAATTTAAGGACACTTGACATCCTAGCCCTAATATTAATATAGTCTTACAAAGCCATGACACATTAGACAGTACTCTTAATAAAATCACTCAATATGTTAATAAAAATCACCACTACTGTTATTTCCATATTGTGTGCATTCTACTATTAAAGAGATTAACCAGAAATGTATATTGATAACCTATTCTTTGAAAAGATCATCAGTATCAGATCAGTGGGGTCGGACACCCAGAAACACCACCGATCAGCTGTTAAAAGAGACCAGCATTCCATGAGCACCGCAGCCTCTTCTTGAGCCATGTGATGTAACCATACATCAGTCACATGGCCTAGCTGCAGCTCGGACCCCATACAAGTCAATGCGGCTGAGCTACAATACCAAACACTGCCACTATACGATGTACTGCGCTGTGCTTGGATAGTTGCCGGGAGCCAGCTGCGTTCACCAGATCTCAAGTCAGCATGCCGGCTCCTTGAAACAGCTGATTGGGGAGTGCCGGCACTTGGACCCCTGCCGATGTCATAATGGTGACCTATCCTGAGGATTTTTAAAAAAAAATTTTCCATTATAACACATTTTTTCAATGGAGCAAAACATGTGTTTTAACAGATTTTTTTTTTTTTAAATAAAACTTTAATCATGTGTTTTTTTTTTACCACTTACTAGTTCCAAAAGGGGATTTTGACTTGCAATCCTCTGATCTCTCTTGTCAGGACTTAGACTCAGGGTGTGAGCTTAAAGGGTCACGCAGTTTTAAACATCAACCTGCCACCTCCACACTGCTTTGAACCACCACGTTACGCTAACTCTTCCCTCTTAAGCTATCTGACATCGACATCTAAGGAATATTAACTGCCACCATCTGTCATATTAAGCGGACAAGACATTTTAAACTAGGTAACTCCCAATTACCCACTCAGATCAACTACTCTCTAATTGTTTAGAATACAAGAAGGTTCTTATTAAAGTGAAGTTTTAATATCTAAAGGAAAGTGCATACAAAAAATACAAATACTGTAAAAAGGCATATCGCTGGTAATTAAGTGGTAAAGTTTGTTTTCAGGAATTTTTTTTTACTTAAAAGGTTTTTGTTTTGTTTTTTACTGATGACCTATCCTGGGTCATCAGTATCTGATCGACGGGGTCCCGAAACCCAGGACCCTTCTGATCAAGTGTTTGAGAATGCACTAGCACTTTTCGGTCACGCATTTTTCGGTGAAGTGAATGGGGCTGAGCCGCTATACAATGTGCCTTCTCAAACATCTGATCAGCGGGGGCCCCAGTTGTCGGGATCAAATACTGATGACCTCCGTAAAACACTAAGAAAAACCCTTTAATAATTCTTGTTTGTCACAATGTTACATGAAAGTGGACATGGTTGTCAACAGCCCATCAGAACAACTGCAATCATCAGTTTGTCTATTTTTAGGAAATATATAGGTTTTGGGGATGTATTTAATTTCCCTTTTTAGAATTTCTAGCTTAAAAACAGTTTCTTGGTTTTCCAACTTCTGTTGATTTTATCACATAAAGGTATAATCACATACATTTAGGCCGACATTGCACATTACAACAAAGGTACCTGAGTGTATAAAGTGCTGAGTGGCATTTTGACAATGTGCTAGGTATATACATTGAGAAAATATGTAGGTATGACCATCTGCCAAAGCAAAAAGCAATTGAATTTATGGAATTCTTCGAAGTCAGAAATGAAGAAAAAAGTAAGAAGATTTTTTTAGCATTTGATCGGCTATAAATCATAGAAAAAATATGTGACTGGGCAGATAGCTTGATTATTGCCCAGGGCTAAAGATAGCTTCAATCTTCCAATGTTAGCACCCGATCAATAGTGCTGCCATTTATTTTGTAGCAGGGGTTAACCAGAGCTCACTATGTTACAGTAAGACACATCCCCTCTATTACTGAAACTGTGTTCCTGTCACCTACACCAGCTGTTCATCACTGCTTCCCTTTCATGTAGTATGCTTGAGAAAACTGGGTCTCTTGCCCTCAATCATTCCCTGCTTATAACTCAATCCCAACTGAAACATGCTATGCAATTTGAAAGCATCTTCAGAACTTGCTATAGGAACGTGTGCGCAAGGCCAGGCTTTGAACACCTGCCAAATATTTCACTTCAGTGATATTATTTTGACCTGGAGAGATAAATCATTTCTTTAAGTTGTTTACATTGAAGAGACTAAGCCTTTCATATACCATGGCCATGAAGTCTAAACCTAGTACTCAGACAGTTTACTGGTGCAAAAAAGTACATTTTTACATAAAAGTAAAGTATCACTTGAAAATATTGGTCCTTGAGTTGACTTTTCTGTCAAGGTGTCAATAGATGCACAACTTGAAACTTCTAGGCTGCAATATAATATTAGTACTAGGACCCCTACCAGTCATGTGTCATTTATAATACTGGTGTCTACTTATGCGGCAGAGTGGCCCCATCATGCACCAGGTCCCAGATGAAACTGCTACCTCTATCCCCCACTTAACCTTGGTTGTCAACAATTCCACTCAACTATTTATTAGTTACATAGGTTTCAGGAAAAGTTGGGATAAATTTTGAACTCTCATTCAATGGCTAATTTCCTGTGTTATATCACCTGCCTATATATTTCTGCCTAATTAGACATGTTGAATATTTCACAATGTGGAGGATGGCATTTGATAACGGATGTTCTTCTGCCTCTTTTCCCAAATCTGGAACATTTCAGGAACACTGATATACAGTCCAGAATTGCTTCTAAAGTAACAGGCTTGAGGGACAAACATATGTTTGGTCAACTGGTAGTGTCAAAGACAGGGCATCAGAGTTTGGGGACTTATACTAGGAGGGGGGTTCCTTGCCCTCACCATTTTAAAGGTTGTGCAATGGGATTTTATATGTATATATATATATATATATATATATATATATATATACTAAACAAAAAATGGCAGCAGCACTAGATAAGCCATGACACATGAACATGAGGTGAATATGTGAAGAAAGTAAAAAAGCATAACTGCTATATAGTAAGTAAAGGTGGAAGCTCTTAGCGCATATACATGATCATAAATATGTCGGGCTCATCCACCAACGATCAAGGTGGCTTCCAATCGGATGAGTCCTACACTAACACTGACCTGCATCCTACATAAACCGGCAGGCCCATATCAGGGGAACATCTTACCCGGTCAGAAGCTGCACCAGTCTGAACAGGAGTGCTAAATTCCCCAGAGGAGGCCAGTCTTCCTCTATATATACAAAATGACAAAAAACAGACAGCACCTCCTGCAGATGAAAGTCAGGTGCAAGCTACCTGCTGGCTAAGTTAAATACTAAACAAAAATGGCAGCAGCACTAGATAAGCCATGACACATGAACATGAGGTGAATATGTGAAGAAAGTAAAAAAGCATAACTGCTATATAGTAAGTAAAGTGGAAGCTCTTAGCGCATATACATGATCATAAATATGTCGGGCTCATCCACCAACGATCAAGGTGGCTTCCAATCGGATGAGTCCTACACTAACACTGACCTGCATCCTACATAAACCGGCAGGCCCATATCAGGACTCATCCGATCGGAAGCCACCTTGATCGTTGGTGGATGAGCCCGACATATTTATGATCATGTATATGCTAAGAGCTTCCACTTTACTTACTATATAGCAGTTATGCTTTTTTACTTTTTTCACATATTCACCTCATGTTCATGTGTCATGGCTTATCTAGTGCTGCTGCCATTTTTTGTTTAGTATTTAACTAGCCATCAGGTAGCTTGCACCTGACTTTCATCTGCAGGAGGTGCTGTCTGTTTTTTGTCATTTTGTATATATAGAGGAAGACTGGCCTCCTCTGGGGAATTTAGCACTCCTGTTCAGACTGGTGCAGCTTCTGACCGGGTAAGATGTTCCCCTGATATGGGCCTGCCGGTTTATGTAGGATGCAGGTCAGTGTTAGTGTAGGACTCATCCGATTGGAAGCCACCTTGATCGTTGGTGGATGAGCCCGACATATTTATGATCATGTATATGCGCTAAGAGCTTCCACTTTACTTACTATATAGCAGTTATGCTTTTTTACTTTCTTCACATATTCACCTCATGTTCATGTGTCATGGCTTATCTAGTGCTGCTGCCATTTTTTGTTTAGTATTTAACTAGCCAGCAGGTAGCTTGCACCTGACTTTCATCTGCAGGAGGTGCTGTCTGTTTTTTGTCATTTTGTATATATATATATATATATACTGTATATATACAAAGCTTACTCGGCCACCAATCCCCAGCCACTACCATTTTGATGCTTCTCTGGTCTCTGCTGCTCTCCACTTCTTGATTCCAGCTGGATGCACAGGAAATGCCTGCTGAGCCAATCACTGGCTGAATCACTCGACTGAAACTGCCCTCACCAAAGTCACCAACGACCTGCTAGCAGCCAAAACCAAAAATCATTACTCTGTCCTCCTCCTCCTTGACCTGTCCTCTGCTTTTGACACTGTCGACCACTCCCTTCTGCTACAAACTCTCTCATCTCTTGGCATCACTGACCTGGCCCTCTCATGGATCACATCATACTTCACAGACCGGACATTTAGCGTCTCCCACTCTTGCACCTCTCTGTTGGTGTCCCACAAGGCTCTGTCCTAGGACCCCTGCTCTTCTCTATCTACACCTTCGGCCTGGGACAGCTCATAGAGTCCCATGGCTTTCAGTATCACTTTTATGCTGACGACACACAAATCTACCTCTCTGGTCCAGACATCACCACCTACTATTCAGAATCCCACAATGCCTATCTTCCATATCCTCTTTCTTCTCCTCCCGCTTTCTAAAACTTAACATGGACAAAACTGAATTTATCATCTTTCCTCCATCTTGCACAACCCCTCCAACAGACCTATCTATCACGATCAACGGCTGCACACTCTCCCCAGTCAAACAAGTCTGCTGCCTTGGAGTTACCTTGGATTCTGCCCCCTCCTTCAGACCACACATCCAAGCCCTTTCCACCACCTGCCGCCTCCAACTCAAAAATATCTCCCGGATCCGCGCGTTCCTCAACTATGAGTCTGCAAAAGTGCTAGTACACGCCCTCATCATCTCCCACCTAGACTACTGCAACATTCTCCTCTGTGGCCTTCCATCTAGCACTCTTGCCCCCCCCAATCTATCCTCAACTCTGCTGCCCGACTAATCCACCTCTCACCCTGTTACTCCTCTGCTTCTCCTCTTTGCAAATCCCTTCATTGGCTCCCCATTGCCCAGAGAATTCAGTTCAAAATACTAACAAATACATACAAGGCCGTCCACAACCTGTCCCCTCCTTACATCTCTGAGCTACTTTCCCGATACATCCCCACACGTAATCTCCAATCCTCGCAAGACTTCCTTCTCTCCTCCCCTCTTATTACCTCTTCCCACAATCGCCTCCAGGATTTCTCCCGTGCAGCCCCCATATTCTGGAACCCTCTACCCCAACATATCAGACTCTCACCTACAGTGGAATCCTTCAAAAGAAACCTGAAAACCCACCTCTTCAGACAAGCCTACAACCAGTGACCCTGCTGCCTCTACACCGCCATGACCAGCTCTACCCTCACCTACTGTGTCCTTCTCCCATACCACATAGATTGTAAGCCCTCGTGGGCAGGGCCCTCTCACCTTTGTGTACCAGTTTGTAATTAGTCTTGTTTCATGCTTAGTGCAATTGTCTGTATTATGTATGTAAACTCCTTTTAATATGTACAGTGCTATGGAATGAATGGCGCTTTAATAATAAATAATAATAATAATAATAATAATAATAATAATAATTGGTCACTACTATGGCCAATGGTTGGTTGAGCAAGCATGTTCTGCCATTTCTTGTGTGTAGAGCCGGAACTAGGAAATGGAGACCAGCAGTGGCAGGGAATAGGTGAGGTTAATAATGTGGCAGGAAATGAAGGGTCAATATGGAGTACAGGCACAGGTCGGGCAGAGGAGAAAGGCAGGCAAGTCAGTACATGGGGAGACAACAGAAACAGCATACCTTTTTAGGAGATTGGCAAGCTCGTAAACCTATTTTCCAGGTGTCCTCCCACAGGGAAAGGTGCCTTAAGTACCCCAGAGTAGCCAGCCATAGGCTTGAGCACATTAGGGTGCAAATGCTGCCCCTTTAACAGTCAGAGGGAGTACACGCGCGTGTCCTACAGACAGGTGAGGAGAGGCCTTGACAGTAAGCAGACTACATGCTGGAGGCTGTATAGAGGGACAGAGAAACAGTGGTGGCCAGGCCTGTCAAGAAGGAGATAGCAATGGATAGGATAAAGAATCCTCGGACCAGTGAGTGGAGCAGCAGCAGCCACAGCAATATTATGTTTGTAGACAAGAGACACACTTTAACATGTGCTATATATATTTTATTACTTTTTTCCCTTTCTACGTCTACAAAGAGTCTTTAGAGCCATCAGCCATGTCTTTTCTACTAGCCACAACTTTCTTCATGCTTCAGTAAATAGCTTGTGGCAGATATAAGCTGGGTTAACCTAACCACAGCACAAAATAATGCATCAAGGTCAGTTTCAGAACAAAGTAGAAAAAAAAGGCTGCTCTGACATCCCTAGGCCGTGTCTGGCCGTTGGTATATGTGAAATGTTAAGAGGTGTCAGTCATGCTCAGGAAATGTTCAGCAGTAGGGATGCAGGTCTGATCATTTATCATCAAACAGGAATAACTCAGGAGCTGAGCTGAAAGCAAATACTCTCAGAATTAAGTGGAATCTTCTAAAAGATTGCCAGGACATAATAAACTGCAGGCAAATCTGTCCAAATCAAACTGCAAAAATGCTATAAAATATACAATAAATTCTACTAGTACATTTATATTATTCTAAATTTTTATATGTGCCCGGATCATACTAAGCAGAGAGAGCTGCTGCAAGCAGCGACAGACAGAGTAGGGACAGAAGAAAGCTAGGCAGGGATAGAATTTCTGTTTCAAAGACCCAAAAGCTCTTTTAAGGGCTATTATATCTTGCTGACAAACTTTTTATTTTATTTTGGGGGTGTTAAAAATAGCACTAGGTGGCCTGCCATTAACGCCATCTGTGGAGCTGCTACATGCTGTATGATACTCTCTGTATACTATATACCTGACATCTTTTGCTATTATTTCTGCTGTTAAGCCTGCAGTACCTATTTTGTGTCTTGCTGTATAACATTTGTGCAAGGAGGGAATTATACTGTAGGGATAGGATTTGGCTAGGTAGGGCTAGTGTTTCTGTTCAAAAGACACAAAAGTCTATTGTTATATCTGGCTGCATTTTTTTTTCTTTTGGGGCAAAAAGAACGCAAGTGTGCTCTGACACAAGTTTTGGAAGATGGTAAAGGAGTACCTAGCTGACCGTGTCAACGTCCTCAGCGATCCCTCTGTGCCGTATAATTATTGGGTGTCTAAGCTGGACACATGGCATGAACTGGTGCTCTACGCCTTGGAGGTGCTGCCTGCCCTGCCGCCAGTGTTTTGTCTGAGCGGGTATTTAGTGCTGCTGGGGGCATAATTACTGATAAGTGCATCCGCCTGTCAACTGACAATGCTGACAGATTGACGTTTATCAAAATGAACAAGGCCTGGATTGCGCCTGACTTCTCTACTCCACCAGAGGAAAGTGGCTTAACATGAAGGAACCTTAAATGTGGCTTTTTGGGTGTATTGAATACACTGTATTCCCATGTACCCCTTCCTCTTCTCGTCCTCTTCCTCCTCATCCTTCATCATATGAAACTGCTTAGGCTGCCCACGAAGTTAACCAGCTGGGCCTGCACCATAATTTTTTAGACGGTCAGCTCACCAGCAGGCCCTCAACCATAATGTTTTAGACAGTCAGCTCTGCTCCATGTCACCCATAAATCTTTACACGGTCAGCTCTGCTGCATGTCACCTATAATGTTTTACACGGTGAGCTCAGCAGCACCACATCACCCCTATTGTTTTTGAGTGTCAGCAGCAAGCCATCAATCCGAATTTTTCAAGGGTGTGTCTGATGCACTCCTTTATGTGTAATAAAGGGGGGTATTGGAGTGCCTGTTCCTTGTAATTTTTGGCAGCCCTTTCCCTTTGTGCATAGGCTTTATGAGTGTAGGAGTCCCACGTCATGAACAATTGTACCACAATGTGAATGAGGCCCTCCTTTATGTGATATACCAGTTGTATCGGAGTGCCTCTTCCTTGTAATTTTTGGCAGCACTTGCGCTTTACGTACAAGTAAATCTATGTTTTTCCTAACAAATCAATGTTATATTTGGTTTGGGGGGGTTATTATTATCATTCCGTAAAAGTGGCGTAATAGTCGGACATCATCGTGAATATCAGCGACTTCAGTGTCCAATATGCATCCAGACATCCTCCCCATGCTGTTTCCTAACCATTTCAGTGGTGTTTCCAACATTTTATCACGTTTCCCTATGGACCAGACACCCTCCCCTTTGCAGAGCAGGGGGTGCTCGGTCTTCTCGGACTTCCATTATACTCGGGGCTCGGCCGAGCACTCGAGCACCATCTAGTGTTCGGCCAGAGCACCCGAGCACCCGAACATCGGGGTGCTCGATCATCACTACAAACAACACTCAGTGTAATGACCAGGAAAGCAGGGCGCACATAGAGCGCCGCCTCCTCTTCAAACAGTTGATCGTCGGGGGTGACAGCTGAGGATAGGTCATCAATATATACAGCCAGCACAACCCCAGGGTTGTCTGCTTTTTTTGTTTGTGGTGAGACACCCGTACAACTGCTGCCTTCTCTTCAAACAGCTGATCATGCCATGAAAAGATGGTACAAGGACCCACAGAAACTGTTTCAGATGGGCTTAAGTGTATCCGACACCTGTTAGCGATGTAAAAAAGGTAAAGGCACCCTATACCACATCTTATGGGCTTGCTCAATTATCCAATCATTTTGGGAACAAGCAAATAAACAATATTTGTAGGTTGTCAATTAAATTGCAACCTGAGTCGGTCTTACTATGGCTGCCGTCTCCAACTTGGAACCCGTCCAGATTTAATCTTCCAACAATGCTGGTCCAGGCCGCAAGACTATTAATCCCATTGAAGTGGCTGAGCACTGAACCTCCCACAATCGACATGTGAAGTGATAGGGTCGACCAAATTTGCTTGATGGAGGAGTTGGCAAGTTGAGAATCCAGAATCCATGCTAAATTTCTTTCTCAGTGGGGTCCTTGGAGTGAAGCCAGGAGTGGTTGCAACAGGATATCCCCCCTTTAAATAATGCTTACAGGGCACCCCTGTGACCAAAAGTACATTTAACTGCCTTTGCCTTCACTACTAGACCATCTATGATATAAATGTTCAGATTCTGACCTGTACTGTTACCAAACAATATCAAAATTATATATTATCTGTAGAGATGAGCGAATCCTAAAAGATTCGGGGATTCGGTATTCGGCCCGAATCCCACCGCAGGATTCGTGGATTCAGGCCGAATACCGAATCCCATTAAAGTCTATGGGAGACCCGAATCATTTTGCAGGGGCCAAAGGTTCGGCCGTATCTATCCGCAAAATTGCGGATAGATACACTGCGGCTTCTATGAAGAAGCTCTATAGTTGTCCGTGCGTACGGACAACTATAGGCATTTTCACACGCACAGAACACCCGCCGGGCGGCCCCATTGGAAATGCCTATAGTTATCCGTACACACGGACAACTATAGAGCTTCTTCATAGGAGCCGCGGCACAGGGAAGACCTGTGCAGCAGCGGCAAAGAAGAAAGAAGACCAAGGCCCAGCCCCCTCCAGCGTCAGGACAAGTAAGTTTTTATGTTTTATGTGTGTGTATATGTATGTGTGTGTGTAGTATGTGTGTATGTATATGTGTGTGTATTTATATGTGTGTGTATGTATGTATGTGTGTGTAGTATGTGTGTATGTATATATGTGTGTGTATGTATATGTGTGTGTATGTATGTGTGTGTGGGTATATGCATACACTGTACATACTGTATATTGTACAGCGTGGCGCAGGGGTTATATTGTCCTGCATGGTGTAAGCGCCATGCATTTGTTTTACAGTATATATTATAATCCCTGTACCATGCTATACAATGTACAGTATGATTCATACACCATACTGTATAATACACAGTATGATCCATACACCATACTGTATAGTATACAGTATAATCCGTACACCATGCTGTATAGTATACAGTATAATCCCTACACCATGCTGTATAGTATACAGTATAGTCCGTACACCATGCTGTATAATACACAGTATAATCCGTACACCATGCCGTATAGTATACAGTATAATCCGTACACCATGCTGTATAATGTACAGTATAATCTGTACACCATGCTGTATAATATACAGTATAATCCGTACACCATGCTGTATAGTATACAGTATAATCCATACACCATG
>ONZH01027001.1:0-18637 GCA_900303285.1 Rhinella marina | reverse complement strand
TCACATCAGCCCACTGTGCCCCTTCAGACCTCAGATCAGCCCACAGTGCCCATCACTCAGCATCCCAGTGCCATCATCAGACCTTAGATAGACCTCAGATTAGCCTGTAGCCCCCCTTCAGACCTCAGATCAGCCTGTAGTGCCCCCTTCAGACCTCAGATTAGCCTGTAGTGCCCCTTCAGACCTCAGATCCGCCTGTAGTGCCCCCTTCAGACCTTCAGATCAGCCTGTAGTGCCCCCTTCAGACCTCAGATCAGCCTTGTAGTGCCCCCTTCAGACCTCAGATCAGCCTGTAGTGCCCCCTTCAGACCTCAGATCAGCCTGTAGTGCCCTCTTTCAGACCTCAGATAGCCTGTAGGTGCCCCCTTCAGACCTCAAGATTAGCCTGTAGTGCCCCCTTCAGACTCAGATCAGCCTTAGTGCCCATTCACGACCTCAGATCAGCCTGTAGTGCCCCCTTCAGACCTCAGATCAGCCTGTAGTGCCCCCTTCAGACTCAGATCAGCCTGTAGTGCCCCTTCAGACCTCAGATTCAGCCTGTAGTGCCCCCTTCAGACCTCAGATCAGCCTATAGTGCCCCCCTTCAGACCTCAGATCAGCCTGTAGTGCCCCCTTCAGACCTCAGATCAGCCTGTAGTGCCCCCTTCAGACCTCAGATCAGCCTGTAGTGCCCCCTTCAGACCTCAGATCAGCCTGTAGTGCCCCTTTCAGACCTCAGAGCCTGTAGTGCCCCCTTCAGACCTCAGTGCCTGTAGTGCCCCCTTCAGCTCCCTTCAGACCTCAGATCAGCCTGTAGTGCCCCCTCAGACCTCAGATTAGCCTGTAGTGCCCCCTTCAGACCTCAGATTCAGCCTGTAGTGCCCCCTACAGACCTCAGATTACCTGTAGTGCCCCCCCCTTCAGACCTCAGATTAGCCTGTAGTGCCCCTTTTCAGACCTCAGATCAGCCCTTGTAGTGCCCCCTTCAGACCTCAGATCAGCCTGTAGTGCCCTTTCAGACCTCAGATCAGCCTATAGTCCCCTTCAGACCTCAGATCAGCCTGTAGTGCCCCCCTTCAGACCTCAGATCAGCCTGTAGTGCCCCTTCAGACCTCAGATCAGCCTGTAGTGCCCCCTTCAGACCTCAGATCAGCCTATAATGCCCCCTTCAGACCTCAGATCAGCCTGTAGTTCCCCCTTCAGACCTCAGATTAGCCTATAGTGCCCCCTTCAGACCTCAGATCAGCCTGTAGTGCCCCCTTCAGACCTCAGATCAGCCTGTAGAGCCCCCTTCAGACCTCAGATTAGCCTGTAGTGCCCCCTTCAGACCTCAGATCAGCCTGTAGTGCCCCCTTCAGACCTCAGATCAGCCTGTAGTGCCCCCTTCAGACCTCAGATCAGCCCACTGTGCCCCATAAAAAAAAATATATAATCTTACCTCTCCTGGGCTGCAGCTCCGCTCCGACGCTCTTCTCTCCTCACTGCCCGCGCTGTACCAGTCAGGCGTGTGCAGGCAGCGCAGACAGGAAGACCAGCAATGAAGGTACCGGAGCGCAGGAGCTGAGCGGTGAGTACCAGGACCCAGCTCCTACGCTCCAGAAATGAGCGCTTCCATCTGTATTGATGGAAGCGCTCATTGCTTCCTGCGCCCCTAAAAAGGAGGACTTCTGGCCGTCCGTCCTGGCCTTTAGCCGGACGGAGGACCAGGAGTCCAAAAACCGGACTGTCCGACCAAAAACCGAACGGATGGCCACCCTAATGTCTGCACAAAAATGACATTAATTTTTGTTCGGCGGTATAATGTCACGCTCTGGTCTGAAGGGTATAGCCACACCAAGCGTAAGAGGGAAGGGAAACGGTCACCTCCTGCAGGAAACCCTGAAACTAGGCCCTGACTGACTACCAGTATGAACAGGCCTTAGATGTAGGAGAGTTCATACACAACCTAATAACACCTGACCCTAGAGAACCCTGCCACTAGTGACAGGGGAAGGAGTCAACCCATTCCTCCAAAAGAACAGACGAACAGGAGACTCCAGAAGGCAAAACCACAACAGGGAAAAGTAGGATAAACACAAAAGGGAAAATGACACTTATCTTAATGCAGATATTGCAGCAACCGGATCTCAGCCGAGATCCACACCACAAACAATAATGTCAGCAGAAAGTATAAACCACAAGGGATACTGGAAGAGGAAGGGATTAATAGGGGAAAGACAATCACCACTCCCGCAACAGCTGAGGGGAAGGGGTGTGGTAAACAGCAACTAAACCAAGAGGAAAACATGTCAAATTATGTCACTTTTGAAAGTCTAGCCGAACGCCTGCAACCTGATGCAGGCACCTTCGTGACAGAGGGCCTCTGCACTCACGCTCCACTGCCATGACTTCTGGAGGGGGCAGAAGCAGCACCAGCTCCACTAGCAACAACTTAAGTTTGGAATCTCTAATGAGCACCTTTCTTCATCTGCCTACTGAAGAAACCACCCAACAGCAGCAGTAAGACATGGAGCAGAACCTGAACCAGCAGGTGGGCGCTTAGACTTGAACTGCACCCTCCAGCCTGTCATCCAAGATCCCTTGAACTACTGGGCAGCCAAACTTGATTTGTGGCTGCAACTGGCTGAGTTTTCCCTGGACAAGTTTTCCTGCCTGGCCAGTAGTGTGGCATCAGAGTGGGTGTTTAGTTTGGCGGCGGGCGTAGTTACCCCAAGGAGAACTTGCCTTTCCACCCAAAATGTTCAGAGACTGATCTTTGTGAAGGTGAATCAGGTATGAATCAGCCAGGATTTCCACACGCCCGTGCCCAATGCATCAGACTAGATCATTCTGAGTGCCACACCAAAACTTGAAAAAAAAAACATATCTTCTAGCCACCTGCTTTAGCTACTATTTTGATGCTGCCACCCGCCTGATGCCATACACCTGCTGCCACTGTTGCCATGTACCCCTACTGCCACCCACCATCTTGTGCTGTTACTGCCAGTGCCGTTGCCTCCAACTTTCCCAGTTAGTGACTGGGCCACTATGTTGATTCCTCATTTGGTTGCCAGCCTCCCTACTCTGTGACTGAGCTATTATATAGACTCCTCATGCAGTTGCCACTCTCACCACTCTGACTCAGGATCCATTTTTTGGGGGTTGTTCTTATTACTGATTATAAGAAGGGAACAACATACAGTGACATCAACACAAACTTACTGCTGACACCCTCTTCACTCATGGGGGCTCACTACTTGTATCAGTATATAACAGTACGGGTTCTATAGAAATCTACATGGAATCAGCTGAAGATGTAAACTATTTTACTATGGTAAAATCTTGCGCACTGCACGGTTCTTTATACCAGACGTTTACATTGACCTGTAAGTATAAGCTCACACTTGAGTTTATTTGGTCAGTTTTGGCCACGTAACAGACCAAATAAGTGAAGTGTGAAGTGATGCTAAGATTGAAACCTGTCAACTGCCTGTCACACAAACGCTGTGTAACTGTTTCACTACCACAGTTGACTACCTATGCATGTTTCTGCAAAGCACAATGTTCTACACCAATATACAGGCTCTCTGCAGCCAGGACATAGCTGATTTTTAATATGATTTATCACAAATAAATTCGGATTGAATAAAAAAAAAATTTGAAAATTCAGCAAACTAATTTTTTAAAAATGTGTTCATCTCTAATTGTAATCTGGGCTTCTTTTATTGTTTTCAGCTAAACAAATTTTTTAAAAAATTATATTTTAAAACACCTTTTGGAGATGACATTATTTTTGATGACATGGGAATACTGAATACCTCTTTAGAATTAATGCAGTTTTCAAAGTTCCCAAACAAAACTCACACAAGAAATTATATTGGAGCATACATTCCTAATTCAAATAAAAGTGTGTTCTTCATACAAGAGAATTATATTAAATGGGCAGAAGACACTAAAGAGGTAGGTAACATCTTATATCCACTGTGCTCTCTACTCACTACTATAGGAGTTCTGAAAATAGTCAAGTGAGCGCAAATGGAGAATGCCATGTGCATGAATGGCCAACTCTCCATTCTTAGCTATAGGATTGCCATAGAGATAAATGAAGGGTGGTGGCTAGAAATGAGTGAAGTGAGTTTCAGACCCTAGATCCGAAGTTGCTTTGCTCAAAAATTTGTTTTAATTCTGTATGGACATTCGTCTCTGTACAGCATTAAAATGTATGGGCTCCAGCAAGGCAAATTTCTTAGTTATCGAAGTCTTGTGAGGATTTGGTGAATAACTTCAGGATTTGATTTTTCAACTTGAAAACCATTTTAAAACCTGGTTCTGAAGTCAGCTTCGGTACTTAGTTACCAATTGGTATTGAAGCCGACTTTGGATACCTGTTTTAAGCCTCATTCACACGTCCGTGTCCATACTCAAATCCGTGAGCAGGTGGTCAGTGATGCATCCGTGAAGCTGCCCGTGAAGGATCCGTGTTGGGTCTGTGTGTCCGTTTTTTGCTGTCCGTGTTGTATCCGTGTTTCACTGACACTGAACAGCTGAAAAATAATTTTCAAAGCATCTCTTCTTAATGATCCGTGAAACACGGATGCAACACGGATAACATCCGTGAGGGATCCGTGGTTTTCACGCACTCACTGACTATAATGGGTGTGAGGGATCCGGGAACACAGATCAAAATAGGACATGCATCCGTGCTAAAAAAACGGAACCACGGACAGTGATGAAACACTGATGTCTGAACACACACATTCAAATGAATGGGAACTTGTGCTGTCTGTGAAGAACACGTACAGCACACGTCCGTGAAACACTGACGTGTGAATGAGGCTTTAAAATGGTTTTCAAGTTTAATAATCAAATGCCGAAGTTATTAAAAGATAACTGATTTTGCCTCCTCAAAGCCCATACATTTTAATTATGTACAGAGATGGGACTGAGTTTGGAGTGAGAGGACTTTGCATCTAGGGTCCGAAGCACCTTTTGCTCATCCCTATTGGCTACACATTCATGGCTGCTCTCCCTTCACTTTCAGTGGCCTGTTCTGGTGATAGGAGCAGGTCCCAGAAGTTGAACCCCAATCAATCAAACCCTGATGGCATATCCTAGCGACATTACACCTCTGAGAGGGGAATCCTAGTGACATGGCAATGTCTGAGATTGGAATACTCTTTAACATTCTTACTGTTTTCAGTCACTGTTTTGGTCAAAATTTATTTCATTCCTGCCTCTAAAATTACTACTATATATCTTGTAGGTATTTCTTTCAAGATGTGTAGAAAGCTGTCCACCTGGATACAGGAAATCATTAAAAGGAAAAGTAACCTGTTGCTACTCCTGTGTTCCTTGTTCTGCTGGGCAATTTGCTAATCAAACTGGTTAGTCAATATTTGTAATGGAAATAATATTTGTAAATGACAGAGGAAATGGTAAATAATGAACGTGTTCTCTTTTGTCATATAAAATCTATTTTACCTTCTCAGTTACAAATGTTTCTATTAACTCCTTCCCGACATCCACCATACATGTAGGGAGCAGAAGGAAGTGAATTCCCGACAGCTGCCATACTGGTACAGCATGCTAATCGGCCGAGTGCAGAAAATGGCTGTTTCTGACAGCTGAGCTCCTGCTGAATTTTCCGGCATAGGTGAAAACACAGATGTCGATGGATTAACCCATTGTATGCCACAGTTACAGCTGCCCGTGGCATGTATGGTTTGTTGAGAGTATGTGCTCCCTCTCCGTCCCCATCGGGTACCTGTTACCACAGCAGCACTGCCATGGCAGCCTGATGCCTTTCATAGCCATCAGAGCCTGTCAGCTGCAGAAGCCAAGGGGCTGGGTCTCATAGGGACTTTGTCAGTTGTTAACTGACAGGGAATGCATCACGATACACAATGTATTGTAATGCATTGTAGAAGGGATCAGACCCCCAAAAGTTAATGCCTTACCGTGGGACAGAAATAAAAAGTAAATATAAAAAAAGAAAAAAACTTTAAAAAGTTTTATTTAAAAATAAAAAATAAAAGTTTCAAGTTTAAAAAAGTGCCCTTTTCCCTCATCAAGCCGTATACTGTACAATAAAAACAAATAACATAAAATTAGACATATTAGGTATTGCAGAGTCTGTAATGACTGGCTCTATAAAAATATTGCATGATCCACCCCATCAGATGAACACTATAAAAAAATAAAATAAACATGGCGCCAAAATAGCCATTCAAAAGTGAAATAGCGAGCGATCAAAAAGTAATATGTATCCCAAAATGGTACCACTGAAGACATCACCTCATCCCACAAAAAATGGGTCTCTACACACGACAATTGGCAGAAAAATAAAAAATATATGGATCTCAGAAAATGGAAACACAAAAATAGCATTTTATTGTGTAAGATTGCAAACAAAAAATAGACACATTAGATATTGCCACATCCATAATGACAAGATCTATAAAAATATCACATGATTTATCCTGTCAGGTACCCCAAAATGGTACCAATGAAAACGTCAATTCATTCAACAAAAAATTAGACACACTTGACAATCGGCAGAAAAAGAAAATATAGCTCTCAGAAAATGGTGACACAAAAACAGGATTTTTTTCAAAAATACTTAGTGTGAAAGTGGCAAAACGTAAAAAAAAACTATATAAAATTGATATCTCTGTAATCGTACTTACCAGCAGAATAAAGGTAATATCATTTTTCCCACACAGTGTTCGTCGCAATAACAAAAAAAATGGAAGAATTTATACACCTTTTCTTTATGTTGCTTCCCAAGATAAAGCTTAATTGAGGGAAAATGAAATGTACGGTTGACATGGCACGTGTAAACCATTCCACCAACACCTGCCTTTCAAAAACGATACTGTGAACTGTGCTCCTTCTCTTTTAATTCCTGGTGTGTGCCTAAACTAAAATTTACGACTACATATTTAGTGTTACATAATCAGGAGAAAATGCTTAACAAAATTGGTTAATTAAAAATTAGAAGCTTGTAGAACATTGTCACAGCCAAGTGTTTCTAAATTCTATAAAACACCTGTGGAGTTAAAGAGGTCAGTAGTTAGGGGTGTAGTTTCCAAAATTAGGTCACTTTTTGGCGGTTTCTACAATAGAAGTACCTTAGTGTGCCTTCAAATGTGACATGACACCCAAAAACCATTCAAGCAAGATCTGCTCAACAAAAACCATATGACTCTCCTTTCGTTCTATGCCCTGCCGTGTGACCACACAGTGGTTTACAAACACATATAGGGTGTTTCTGTAAACTGCAGAATCAGAGTAATAAATATTGAGGTTTGTTTTGCTGTTAACACTTGCTACCTTACAGGAGAAAATGAATTAAAATGTAAAATATGCAAAGAACAATTAAGTTTTAAAATTTCACATACATTTTCCTTTCATTCTTGTGAGATATATAATGGGTTAACAAAGTTTATAAAATCAGTATTAACCCTTAGACTCCCAGCGCCATACATGTACGGCGCTGGGGCGATGCGGACACATGGCGCCCGCTCGTACGTGCGGCGGGCGTCATGGCTGGCAAGTCTCTGTTGTTTCTAACAGCAGAGACTTGCGGGTACTTACCGTCATTGGCGGCGTCTTCATAGGCCTTTAGATGCCGTGATCACACGTGATCACAGCATCTAGTTGCGTCTAAACCCGGAAGCGCACGCTTCCGGGTGGTGTACAGACGCCCCGTGTGGCCAATCGGGGTGTCTATACACGATCTGAAAGCTGTAAACCTCGCTGATGAGGTTTACAGCTTTCAAAGTGCAATTCTTATTCCGGCCACTAGATGGCAGGCCAGGATAAGAAATGAGCAAATTTGGTCATTAATTCAAAATTAAAAAACCCTGATTGCTCATAAAGAAAAAATAAAAAACACAATCTATTTGCTCATATTTGAGCTTTAAAATAATCACAAAATTTTTTAAAAAAAGTTAAAAATATATAAAAAATATATAAAAGTTTAAATCACCCCCCTTTCCATATAATTAAAAAATAAATACCTAAATAACAATAAATATAGACATCATGGGTATCACCGTGACCGAAAACGCCCGTACCTTTAAAATATGAAAAAAAATTCCAATACAGCGAATTGTGTGGCGGAAAAAAGCGTCCAAATGGCGATTCACTGTTTTTTGGCACTTTTGTTTCCTAAAAAAAATTAAATAAAAAGTGATCAAAAAGTCATACACACCCCAGAATGGTATCAATAAAAACTTCAGATCGGCCCGCAAAAAATGAGCCCCCATACAGCTCCGTAGACATAAATACCAAAAAGTTATAGGGGTCAAGATATGACCAAAAAAAAAAAAAGGCCAACTTTATAATTATTTTATCACTATCAAAACGCAGGAAAAACTATACATATTAGGTATTGCTGGATTCATACTGACCAGTAGAATGAAAGTAACTGGTCAGTTTTAATGAACATCGAACGCTGTAAATAAAAAATCCGTAGAACTGTAGCGGTATTGCAATTTCACCCGATTTGGAATTTTTTTACCGCTTCCCACTATACCATATGCAATATTAAATGATTGCATTGGAAAGTAAAACTTGTCCCGCAAAAAACAAGCCCTCATACTGCTAGGTGAACAGAAAAATAAAACAGTTATGGCTGTTTGAAGGCAGGGAGCGCAAAATGAAAACGCAAAGCCGAAAAAACCTCTGGTACCGAAAGGGTTAAATAACTTGATGCATGTAGTTTCTAAAATGGGGTCATTTATCAATAGTTTCTATTATTTAAGCCTACAAGTGACTACAAAACTGAATTGATCCTTAAAAAGGTGTATTTAGAAAATTTTCAAAAGCCCTAAACAAATAAAATGACATTTACAATGCATATAACATAAAGTAAACATATGTTGAATGTTAAAAACTATGTTACGAGATATATCTCTGTCTTAAAAGCAGATAAATGAAAATCTAAAAAATAGCAATTTATAAAAAAAATCAGAAATAAAAGGTAAAACATATTGACTCAAATTTACCTTCAACACAAAGTATGTTGTGTCATGAGAAAACAATCTCAGAATCTCTTGGATAAGTAATTACAAAATTATTACCACATAAATTTACACAGCAGATTTTCAAAAATAGGCTCTGTCAAGTTGAAAAATGTCTGTTTCCTGAAGAGGTTAAAACTTATTGACAAACAGTACGAGTGCCTTCTTTAAAGTCTTCTGATTTGTAACCCAGTAAATGATGGGAGGTGACTACTCAGCCAATCATTGGGTCAGGCATACTTCTGTCAGTCTTGAATAAGGAAAATGTTGCTGCCATTGATGAACGGTGATGTGGGAAAGAATGCTTCTGCCAGTTGTGAGAAGTTAGATCGAACACTGATACACCTAGCAGTGGGTAAAGCAGTGTGAAGGAGAACAATACTGGTGCCAGTTAAAGACCCCTCTGGACACTCATTCCCCATGTAATAATTCTATATCATCTATTCTTATAACTCTTTGTATTACCATGACTTTATTATTTCTACTAGAAGTTATGAATGAATTGCTAACAGTCTGCAGTAAGGTTACAGAGGAGAGGTAACCAGTTGGGGGTGTATACCTGAATATTCTGACAATGGAAACACTGGTGGGAGTGTGTACCTGCCACTGTCAGAATGTGCAGGTACAGTACACACCCCTTACAACCCCTCTGTACTCTTACTGCAGACTGCTAGCAATGCATTTATAACTTCTAGTAGAAATGGCACAACACAGAGTCATAAGGATAGATGCCCCATAGTGCTCCTTCCCCTTCCCCAAAGTGACCCCATAATGTGCCTATATAAAATGCCCCCATAGTGTTCTTCCCCCCCAAACCCCATAGTGCCCCCATAATATCCCAGTATAAGATGCCCCCATAGTTTCCCTCATAATGCACCAGTATAAATACCCCTTCAAATTGCCCCCATAATGTGCCTATATAATATGCCCCCGGTGTTCTTCCCCCTCTCCAACAACATAGTGCCTCCATAATGTGCCAGTAATACCACCATAGTGTCCCCCTATCATGTGCCAGTAATGCCCCCAGTTGATGCCACCATAGCATGCCACATAAAAGAAAAAAACACTTATATTTACCTCCATGCTGGCAGCAATGCAGGCTTATTCTGGCATGTGTCCTGCGTAGTACAAAGCCCAGCTCAGGTGGACGGCATGCACCACAGAAGCCTATGCGAGGCATTCCGTATCGCATTCCATATCGCATTCCATCATAATAGAAGTCTATGCTGGCCATAGACATCTATTATGATGAAATACAATGCAGAATTCCTCTTATAGTCTTCCATGGGAAAGATATCTGATCAGTCAGAACTGTGATCTCCCACCAATCAGATACTTATCCTCTATCTTGTGGATTGGGGATGAGATCTCGGGCCTTGTTCATATTTCCATTTTTTACAGCATGCATACTATAATACAGGAGGCTGGCAGAGTAAGAAGTTGGTAGAGGGTGGGATGGCTACCTGACAGCTGCATGCTGATCCCAACCTCTGCCCACTCCTTCCTCCTCCAGCCTCCTGTATTATAGCATGCAATACATAGCAGCCTGCCCTCTCTGCCTCCTCCTTCCTCTGCCGGCCTCCTGTACTATAACATGCAGTACATGGCAGCCTCCCTTCTCTGTCCGCTGCTGTGCTTTGTACTAGTGCTTACATCGGCACACTTACATATGCATACAAGTAGTGCTAGGATAGTCCTGGGCTGACATCGGGTGCGCGCATATGTAAGAATACCAGAATTAGCATCTCTGCTATGCGTGCAGGTCCTGGGTCTCCAAAAAGCAGGGCACTTGATCACTGGAACCAATTAGTGGTTGCAACAGTGACGTGTCACCCATGAAGCTTCTAAGTAGGTCATGTGCCACACAGGTGACACATCAACACTGCGGCCAGTCATTGGCTGCAGTGGTCACGTGCCCCTTAAATGACCCCATGAATGGGGTTTTAATGGGATGAGGGGGTTGCAAAGAAGTGTGTGTTTGGCAGGGGTCCCCATACAAAAATTTGATGTGGGGCCCAGTCAGTTCTAACTACGCTGCTGGCACTGAGGTTGAGGTCCCAAAGAATGTAGAGGCACCAGCAAACACTTTTGCAGTGGCCAGGCTCTGAGTCATGGAAAAACATCAGAGAACCTTCCGGTTTCTAAGTCTGGGTTGTCGGCGGCAGCTTTTAGTATCCTTTCTTTCACTAGAAAATTAGCAAGGTAACACATAATGTCTCTGGGCGGCTAGTTTTGCTTAGCCAGAGGATACAATGCCCTATGCACTCTATCTATGGTAAGATCAGCTGTTGCATGTGCCCCCAGCAGAGAGGAGAAAAAGTCCATTAGGGAGGCCATTATGGATTCTGCTGGAATGGATTCAGGAAATCCTTTCAGGTGGAGATTATTTTGACGCCCTCTTTTGTCTAAAGAGTATTTATATGAGCTTGAACAGCATTCAAGTTCTGGGTCACCGCCATATCAAACTCTATCAATGCCATCCAATTTGTCACCAGTGTCTCAACCTGTTACCCTAGCTGGTGCAGATCCTCTGTCATCTCTTTCAGTTCCTGAACTAAGGGATCCATAGCTTCCGCTAGTAATTCTCTCATGAAAGATATTGAAATAGGTCTCACGTCATGGTCTCTAATATCTACCATGTCGCTTTCCCTCTCTTCTTCAGACTCTTCTCTAGCCCTCTCGTCTGGCGTGGGGTTCTCCCTGGTGCTATCTTGCCATCTTGGGGTGAAGGCAAAGGCTCCGATTTCTTCATGAATTTATCGAGGCCTCCAAGTCCGCAGCTTGGTTTTTGTGAGCCAGTGTCCTTCAACTTATCTCTCCCGGTCAGGGGCGGACTAGGGACTTAAAGTGGCCCTGGAAAAGAAACAAAAAGTGTTCTTGTGTTGTAGGCGGGTCCAAACTGAGAGAAGGTGGGACAAAAGAAGTAGAAGGGGCCATAAATACCACAGTGCAGTACAAATTACCACCCCAGCAGAACCAAATACCACAGTGCACTACCAAATACCGCCTCAGCAGAACCAAATACACACAGTGCAGTACAAAATACTGCCTCTGGGAAACCAATTATCACAGTGCAGTACAAAATACTGCTGCCCGCCCCACAATATGAAGCTGCATCATTGTCCTGAGGATGGCAATATCATTGAATTCAGGAGGGCACCTGTGGCCACTGGCCAGGTGCATACGTGCCTGATGCTCCTACTTTGACTAATGCTAAGAGCATCATATCTTTATGTACCTGGCTGTGGGCCAAGAGGAGTAATTAAGTGACCCACTGGGCATCAGCCCACCGGGAAATTTCCCTGTAGAGTCTATGGCCAGTCTGCCCATGCTCCTGGTCTTGCTTATTTCTAAGCTGTAATAAATAGGTAAAGATATCCACTTTCCAGTGATCCACAGAGGAGCTCACTCACATGTGTGCATCCAGTGCCACTGCTAGACTCCACCCCCTCCCCCTTAACAGTATTTATAGAAAACAGTATTATTTTATGGCAGCCACATGGGCCATGGGCCACACTGGTATGGAGCAAACCCTAATCACTTCCATAGGAAAGTTTTCTAGGCATGCTCTGTAACCTGTGCAGAGGTCATTGTACAAGGAAAGCTAAGATAAGCTTTGACAATATCTTAAGGTCCTTTTACACGGGCCGATTATCAGCCGAAAAATCGTTCCTAGGAACGCTAGTGCCGATAATCGGCCCGTGTAAAAGTGGCCCTAATCAGCCGACGAACGAGCAAAACGCTCGTTCGTCGGCTGATTGGATCTTTTGGTTTCTACAAAAGATCCAATCTGTCGGGCGCACATCGGCCTATGTAAACAGGCGATGTGCGCCTGACAGTATGGAGCTTCCCGGCCACACGAGCGATACAGCGATCACTCGTGCGGCCCGGCGCTCGATTCATCGGGCCGTGTAAAGGCTCCCTGCCCGAGCGTCGATATCGCTGATCGGCGCTCGGGCAGGGAGACACATCGGCCCGTGTAAAAGGGCCTTATTGTGAGTGGCGGGTCCTCTCTTATCAATACACAGAGATGATATAATTACATGTAGGATTAGAATGGCAGATAAGCAGATAATTGTAGTAAAGTGATATGTATAGACCAAAGAGTGGTGCCTATTTTTAGGCTTAGTGGCCAGTGCAAAAATTGCAAGATTTCATGTTTTTGTTTAAATATAAGATATAGATATTGACATGGGAAATTAAAAAAAAAAATTCTTTAAAAATATGTTAAACATAAAAATGTTACTTAAACAATAGGTCATATTCCCTTTAATGCTGTTTTAGTATGTTTTTTTAAATGTCATTTTCTATTTATATTATCATTGTTGCTTTTTCATAACTTTATTTTGTTTTCTCCTTTAGACTTGGATAATTGTAAGCTGTGCCCAGAAGATGAATGGCCTGACCAGAAAAATGCTGCCTGTCTGAAAAAAACACTTGACTTTTTACTTTTTCAGGAACCACTCGGAACATTGTTAACATCACTTATTATTATGTTACATGTTTTTTCAGTTACAATCCTGCTTATATTTATTAAATATAGAGAGACCCCTATAGTGAAGGCAAATAACAGAAATTTCAGTTACATCATCCTTATCTCACTTATGTTGTCCTTCCTATGCTGTCTTTTGTACATAGGTAATCCTATCAAGCTCACTTGTTTACTACAAAATATCAGTTTTAATTTACTTTTTACTATTGCTGTTTCTTCTATTTTGGCAAAAACCATCACAGTTTTGATTGCCTTTAATGTTACTAAACCAAAAGGCAGATTCAAGGTACTTTTGAAAAACAAATATTCCTATATGTTTAATGTATTGTGCTTTATGGGTGAATTTGGTATCTGTCTGTGCTGGATCATTTTGTATCCCCCATATCCTGCTAAAGATTCAGTGTCTAAACCTGGGATCCTTATATTATATTGTAATGTAGGCTCTCATGTCATGTTTTATTTAGCACTTGGTTATAACAGCTTCCTTGCACTTCTATGTTTTCTTGTGGCGTTCTTTGCAAAAAAGTTACCAGATAGATTTAATGAAACTCATCACATCACATTCAGCATGCTGGTGTTCTGTAGTGTATGGATCTCATTTATACCAGCGTATATCAGCACTAAAGCAAATACATGACTGCAGTGCAGGTTTTTGCCATTTTAGCATCTAGTACTGGACTTTTAGGATTCATTTTCTTCCCAAAATGTTTTATCATTCTTTTAAGAGCTGAATTAAATGTCAAAGAATCATTATATATTTCAAGCTAAGAATGCTTATAAGTAGTTCAAGAGGATGGGCCCAGTCTATCTATCTATCTATCTATCTATCTATCTATCTATCCATTGTACTGTACAAATTTTTAGAAAAAATGCTGTAAGAATGTTTCAAAAATAGAAGTGCTAATAGTTTATATTTATTAATTAACAAAGTACAATATAAACAAACAAAAGATAAATCTAAATCAAATCAATACTTGGTGTGATCTCCTTTGACTTCAAAACAGCATCAGTTCTTCCAGGTACACTTGCACACAGTATTTGAAGGAACTCAGCAGGTAGGTTTTTGCAGACATCTTGCATAGTTAAGCACAGATCTGTGGATGTAGGGTTTTTCAAATAATTCTGTTTCTTCAAAAATCCCAGATAGACTCAATGATGTTTAGATCAGAGCTCCATGGGAGCCATATAATCACTTTCAGGACTCCTTATGTTTCTTCATGCTAGATATTTGTTCTTAATGACACTTGCCATATGTTTGGGGGTCATTGTCCTGTAGCAGAATAAATTTGGAGCCAATCAGACACCTTTCTAATGATATTGCATTATGGACAAGTATATGCCTACATTTCTCAGCCTTGAGGGCAACATTATTCCTGTAACGCACACACCATCAAGAGATTTGCGTTCTAGTTTTTCAATCAACATATATATATATAGAACGCTAAAACACAGAAAAATAACACATTTTATTAGATAAGCCAAATCAGATAAAAGACCTATTGGGGAAACCCAAGTATAAAGTCCCTGAATGAACCAGGTGAGGGGATGATAGAACAGCACAGACTAGGCTGGTCCACCTCCAAGATACGTGACCTACTGGTGTTGTGGGGCATGCACATGTATGTCCCTGATAGGTGGGAATTAGAGATGAGCGAGCATACTCGTCCGAGCTTGGTGCTCGTTCGAGTATTACGGTACTCGTAAGTGCTCGCTGCTCGGACGAGTATCTCGCCATGCTCGAGAAATGGCAACTTCCGCATTGTGCATTTCAGGCACCTAAAAAGTCAGCCAATCACAAGCCAGGAGACTCTGCGGTACACCCAGCATCACGTGGGGCCCTTACATGTCGATAGCAGGGGTTGGCTGGCCTGATCAGGTGACCCTGGAATATACTAGTGACTGGCCTCGGTGGTCGGCTCAGATGCTGTCTGGATGTCGTTAGGGATAGAGCTGCTGCATTTCAAGGAGAGTGTTAGGGCCTGCATTTAGTTCTTTGTTAGGCAGGAGTGATCTCCCAAGAACCCAACAGCCCTTCTAAGGGCTACAAGAATTTTTTTTTTGTCCCCTGGCTTGGCTGGCTGGCTGGCACTAGTAGTGCAGCTATCGCCATATATAACCCCTTTTTTTTAAAGTTATATCTCAGTGATACAAATCCATTTCACACAGCAGTGTGGAACCATTCTGTGTGTCACAGTTCAGTACACTCACTACAATCCGTATTTTCTGTCCAGGTGACACTTTCTGTACGTCACTTAATCCAACCGGGTCTTTTGCTCTCACGTATATAGCTTGATCACAAAAATCTCTGTGCGACATTTGTCTGGGTCGCAGTCAAAATAGCCACCGTAAGCAGGGTGTGAGTTAGCTCTACGATAGTTTCTGCACGTCACGTTCCAAAAAAAAACAAAACTAAAAAAAAAATATATTAAAAAAATATAAAAAAATAGTTTTTTTGTTGTTTTAGCTCAGTGATACAAATCCATTTCACACAGCAGTGTGGAACCATTCTGTGTGTCACAGTTCAGTACACTCACGACAATCCGTATTTTCTGTCCAGGTGACACTTTCTGTACGTCACTTAATCCAACCGGGTCTTTTGCTCTCCCGTATATAGCTTGATCACAAAAATCTCTGTGCGACATTTGTCTGGGTCGCAGTCAAAATAGCCACCGTCAGCAGGGTGTGAGTTAGGTCTACGATAGTTTCTGCACGTCACGTTCCAAAAAAAACAAAACTAAAAAAAAAATATATAAAAAAAAATATATAAAAAAATAATTTTTTTGTTGTTTTAGCTCAGTGATACAAATCCATTTCACACAGCAGTGTGGAACCATTCTGTGTGTCACAGTTCAGTACACTCACTACAATCCGTATTTTCTGTCCAGGTGACACTTTCTGTACGTCACTTAATTAAACCAGACTGAACAAGTTTGTGGGTTTCAGTACAGCAGGCCCATTTATTTTTTATTTTTTATATAATACACTTATATACAGAAAATTATGAACCCCAGGGCTAAGGGTCGAGGGCGTGGGCATTCAATTACTGCAGGGGGCAGAGGCCGTGGTCCTGGGCAGGGTGAGACAGTACCTGCTGATGAGGGAGCAGGGGAACGCCGCAGAACTCCCTAGCTTCATGTCTCAACTTACAGGGACACGTGGTAGAGGACTGTTGAAACCACAACAGTGCGAACAGCTGATGTCGTGGATTGCGGACAATGCTTCAAGTAATTTGTCCACCAGTCAGTCTTCCACGCAGTCCACCCACGTTACCCAAGGGAGCACTC
This sequence comes from Rhinella marina, assembly GCA_900303285.1. Taxonomy (NCBI): domain Eukaryota; kingdom Metazoa; phylum Chordata; class Amphibia; order Anura; family Bufonidae; genus Rhinella; species Rhinella marina. The sequence goes on along the minus strand of ONZH01027001.1, from coordinate 1,877 downwards.
CTCTGGCTCCTCCACCTCAACCTCCTTCCTCCCAGTCTGCCCCCTCCCAGGAAAATTTGGAATGCGATCCAGCATACTCTCAGGAACTGTTTTCTGGACCCTTCCCAGAGTCACAAACCACTTCACAGGTTGCTGCTGACCTCGTTCCCGATGCCCAAGTTTTCCAACTGTCGCAGTCTGTGGGTGATGATGATGATGACAATGTTGACTTAGTGGAAGAAGTTTGTAAAGAGGTGTCGGACGATGAGGAGACACGGTTGTCAGGCAGTGGTGAAGTTGTTGTCAGGGCAGGAAGTCCGAGGGGGTAGCAGACTGAGGAATCGGAGGATGACGAGGTGACTGACCCAAGCTGGGTTGATAAGCCGAGTGAAGACAGTGCTTCTGAGACGGAGGCGAGTGCTGCACCAGAACAGGTTGGAAGAGGCAGTGGTGTGGCCAGAGGGAGAAGCAGGGCCAGAGCTGGTGCATCAGCAGCAACTGTTTCACGTAGTGAAGCTCCCGTGGCGAGGCCTAGATGTTCGCAAGTCTGGAGGTTCTTTAAAGAAAGTGAGGATGACCGACGGACTGTGGTGTGCAACCTGTGCCACACCAGGATCAGCAGGGTTCCACAATACTAGCCTAACCACCACCAGCATGCGCAGGCATATGAGTGCTAAACACCCCACTCAATGGAACCAGGCCGTTCACCCACCTCCTGCGGGTCACACCACTGCTCCTTCCCCTGTGTCACTCGCTGCCTCTGCTAGCAACCCCCTGCCCAGGACCCCGGCACGAGCGCCTCCCACCGGAAAACCACACCTTCGCCTCCACGATCCTCCACAGTGTCCACCAATGTGTCCCAGCGCAGCGTTCAGCTGTCTTTACAGCAGACGCTGGAAGCGCAAGAGGAAATACAGTTCCACCCACCCACATGCCCAAAACCCTCAACGTCCACATCTCCAAATTGGCTGAGCCTGGAGATGCTGCCCTATAGGCTGATAGAGACCGAGGCCTTTCGCAATCTCATGGCGGTGGCTTCCCCTCGGTATTCGGTCCCCAGCCGCCACTATTTTTCCCGATGTGCCGTCCCAGCCCTACACCAGCACGTGTCAGAGAACATCATCCGTGCCCTGACCAACGCTGTTTCTGAGAAGGTCCACCTAACCATGGACACGTGGACAAGTGCTGCCGGGAAGGGACACTATATCTCACTGACGGCACATTGGGTTAACTTGGTGGAGGCTGGGACCGAGACTGACCCTGGGGCTGCTCATGTACTGCCCACACCGAGGATTGCGGGGCCTACCTCGGTCACGGTCTCTCAGATGTACTATACCTCCTCCTCCGACCCTTCCTTCACCTCCTCCTCCTAATTACCATCCGTGGGCACGGCGCCTTCAGTCGGTAGCTCTAGGCGCAGCAGCAGTGCCGTGGGTAAGCGCCAGCAGGCGGTGCTCAAACTGCTGAGCTTAGGTGACAAAAGGCATACCGCCCAAGAGCTGTTACAGGGCATCACGGCGCAGACAGATGTGTGGCTGGCACCGCTGAACCTCAAGCCAGGCATGGTTGTGTGTGACAACGGGCGTAACCTGGTGGCAGCTCTGCAACTTGGCAGACTGACACATGTGCCATGCCTGGCCCACGTGTTCAATCTAATAGTTCAGCGGTTCCTCAAGACATACCCCAATCTGTCTGATTTGCTCACCAAGGTGCGCCGCATCTGTGCGCATTTCCGCAAGTCCACCACAGATGCTGCCACTCTCAGGGCAGCGCAGCGCCGCCTACAACTGCCCGCTCACCGACTGTTGTGCGACGTGCCCACGAGATGGAATTCGACATTAAACATGTTATCCAGAGTTTACCAGCAGCGCAGAGCGATTGTAGACTGCCAGATGTCA